>JABSTR010002299.1:0-14589 GCA_013339765.2 Haemaphysalis longicornis
CAGCTGGTATGTTTCTTCTGGCAGTATTACCGAAACACAATATGTGGTCGTGCTGGAGGCTCGTCTGCTATGCCACCCTGTAAAAGGTTTTACGGTTTTATATAAACAAATTCAGTTGGTTTCATTTCCCTATTAGTACACCGGGCGGCAAAATAATCCGGGCACGCGAGCGGGACGCGAGGTCCACAGCAGGGCGAGGCGTGTCCTTTTGACCCCTAACTGCTCCTATCATGCGCTGCTCGAGTCCACAGTTTAACCCCGTCTTCTCATTTTCATACGGTTTATCGGGTCCGTCTCTGAAGTCAAAAATTGTGAAACGGGGTCATGGTGACTCCTGAAGTATGGCTAATGCGCGATCACAAATATCGTGAAACTCATGGCGTCTAACGATACCTGTCCAACGAAACCAAACCGAAACTAGTTCGAACTCTCCGAAAATAAACCACAATAGCTATATTCCGACACATACTTGTTGCGAATTGCCAGGAAGATATATCCTAAAAAAAACATTTACACGAACGCAGGTGCGCATGCGTGAAGTCGAAAATTTTGGTCATCATCCATTTCATCGCAAAATGAGTTTGTGTAAGTTCGCGTTACTACTGCAGTTGTTGCGGCCACCACAGACCTCGCATGGCATTTTTTCTTCTTTAGGGCTTTTAAAAATTCAATACAGTATTAGCGACTGGATAAACGACGAAACAATGTTTATTTGCTCCGGTCTATGCATACAATTTACAAACACAAGAGAAGTTAAACAAATGAAAAGAAAAGCGGTTTATTGGTGATTGCGACTTAGCAAACCAATTAACTACGCGTGTGTTAGTATTCTTAAAAGTCCACCAACTTATCTTTTTTTTTTCTTGGCGTGTGCAATGCTCACGGGAATATTCATGGGCTCCACCTTCACCAAGCAGTTAAATGATTGGCAGAAAATGAAGACACAGATTGGTGTGGCTCCTATAGGCGCGGAGCGCAGAATAGTGTACGTATTGTTGCCTTTGAAAACATTGATATTGCAAATGCATTTTTATAACCAACTCATTGAATCCATTTATCTCTATAATATTCAGCTCAGTGCAGGAAAGGTACTGCGCTAGTGAACACGAAGTTTCGTCTCGATTCCTGGCAAAACGACAGTCGCTTTTTCCATCTAAACAAGGCAGCAGAATGATAAAGTAGCATAAGCCAAAACGTCTACGTAGCTCGGGAGTGTGGGCACGTTCAAATCAATAGGCGTCAAAATTGGTCCGTAGCCACTTCAACCCTCCACGTCTGTCCGCAAAGCCTCACAGTATCTTTTACTCAGACATTTCCAATTTTAGCTGAATTTGAACACTTCGAAATGTTTGTACTCTTGGATCACTTTCCGCCTTCCTCCCATGTGTAATACACTACAACTGTACAATAATGAACACCTTATTTTAAACGACGAGAGCCAAAGAGTGGACACGGCTGATTGCCTATGCTGCACCGTTCAATTATAAATTCCGCTATCTCTCGAGCTGCTTGTGCCTGCTTGTTTATTTCAGTCAAGTTTTAACTTGAATCAGCTTTAGTAGTGCGCCGGCCAACTCAATACGATATATCATGCCTCGATTCAAGAAAATGAACAATTGCAAGAAGGTTGTTTTTCTAGCATACGGGTTATTATGAAAGTCGGGATTGTCTGTCGCAATCTGACAGTGTTTAGTGATGGAACAAACACTGTATATGAGAAACACACGGATTAGACTCTGACTAATTGCAGTACTCAAAACGAAAGTGTTTGTTTGTTTTAATGACAAACGAATCATGATGATAATACGATTGGCAGCCTACCATTGTCCTCCCTGAAGAAGAAAGTGTTATGACAGCTGCATCTTGCCGGCACTCACCTAACGGGGCAGAAACTTAGAGGTTCAGTAGATGGTTCAACTTAAATTGAGGCCGAATAGCCAGCAATGGTACGGAAGATGATAGGTGTAACATTAAGGAACAAGAAGAGAGCGGAGTGGATCAGGGAACAAACGCGTGTTAAGGACATATTAGAGAAATTAAGAAGGAATGAACGTGGGCAGGGCATGTATTGCGTAGGCAAGATAACCATTGGTCATTAAGGGTAACAGCGTGGATCCCTAGAGAAGGCAAGAGTGGCAGGGGCGGCGGAAAGTTAGGTGAGATGAGATCAAGAAGTTTGTGGGGATAAATTGGTCGCAGTTAGCACAGCACCGGGATAATTGGAGAAGTAGGAGAATGCCTTTGGCTGCAGTGGCGTAGACAGACTGGTGTGATAATGATGATGATATGATGATGATGATGATATTGACCAGAACGTCGCGGGACAATACGCTAACGTGCAACAGGCTACATAAACCGCAAAACTGAGTCCTACATGCATAAGACTTACAAAATTGTCAAAACGGTCAGTTAAGTTTGATGGGGTAAGATTTTACCCACCTGATTCAAATCATCGCATTCGCATCGCAGCCCATTGCAACCCGCAATAAGTACACTGAACCTGTCATAATTGTACGTTTCATCTAGGGGATCTTTCATCTCGATGGACATTCATGCTCGATTGGATCCTTCTGTCTCGGTGGACATTCACGATCATTAGTTCTTCCGTCTCGATGGATCTGTCGTAACGGTAGACATCAGGCTCAATTGGATCTTCCGTTTCGGTTGATCTTCCGTCTCGCCGATCACGTGAGGGATTGTACCTTCCGACTCGGTGGGATCTTTCGTCTCATTGGACATTCAGGTCCAAGAGTGAACCCGATGGAGGGGTGTGTAAACAGAGGACTCGAGCAGCGCAGGACCGGAACGATTGGAGGTCAATGGGAGATGCTTTCATCTGGAGTGAACCTCAGTACGTGCTCATGATTTCTGGTGGTGAAGTCTGGTATAAATATTCGATATAACGAGATACTTCGAGAAAGCGATATTAGAGCTAGAGATAAGTACAAGCCAGGCACACGTGGTGCTGCTGAAGGCGTTAATTAAGCGGGTTGATAGACTGCGCCCCATGTCTAAACCAGGGTATTGAACCGGAACCGAACCGAAACAAAAACCGGGACTGAATCGGTATTTTTGCCGGAACTGAACCCGAACACAAACCGCTATTTTTTGAGCACACTGAACCCGAAACCGGAACTGACGAAAAAACCGAAATAACGGAAGAAGACCGGTTCATGCCGAAACGGTTCGACCCTCCGCTGTTGATAGTGCAAAGTCAATGCAATTCAGGCCTTTTTTCTTTCACGTACCATCAACTTCGTACCCACTCGCGCACTTTCCCTCCAGACAATGGGGAATACTATCACGCTCTGTGTAGCAACAGGGAAATGAATGAGCACCAAGGTAGCAATGGTATGTTGCTGCTGGAAGCGCGAACGTAGTGCAAGCTGACCAAACGAAATGTCATTCTCCGCAGCTTACAGGAGGATATAAAACGACTTTTCCCTTTACAGCGGCGACTTTATCGGAGGAATAAGGCTGCAGGAGTGCTCCACTGCGCAACAGCGAAAGCCCACACCCGATGTGTGCAAATTTTTGCATTTCGTAATTGTTTTTAAAAGGTCCGACACCTGCAAATTGTTAATACTTGACAAGTGTGACCGCAGGCGCTGCTCAGTGGCTAAGCCGTTTGCTGCTGATGCAGTTTTGTCTCTTTCAGATCTGCTTTTTTTTTCAAAGGTGCGCTTGTACTGACTACCCAAGTAGCTACATTACTTCTACTGCTACTCGTTCCGGAGGGTAAGTACTTCTGTGGAAGAATTAAAAAGCGTCTACCCAAAAAAGTCCCATCTCATGTCTCCGCGCGTCGAATTTCCCTTTCATTTTGTAACAGGATAATCTGTTATAAGATTTCTCAATGTAGCACACGCAACGATGGCCGGTGGTCAGGCGGTACGATGACATACTGATTGTAATGCACAACATCCGGTATAGCTATCGCATGAGGAATTGCTATTGTCAGAGCAATATGCAGTGACTGAGCGTTTACTAAAGCTTACTTTCAACAAAAGTGTGGCTAAAACATTCGATAAGCTGACAGCAAAAAATTATTCAGGGTGACCAAATAATTAATTCATTGGTAGTATTTATGTGCCTGTTGTAGGATTTTTCTGTTTTGTTACAAATCTAAAAAATGTGCGCCATTGCTATTAAGCGCTGGTATTTGAGCGCCAGTACGCAGGCCTGAATTTAAGGCTTCAAGGTTAGCGTGATGGGCGATTTAGTACCGACGATTGCAATTTCAAGAAAAAGGGAAAGGCCAGCAGAAAATATATGCCACCGCACATTTCTCTTGGCGGTGGCTTTATGAATAGTCCTAGGACAACATAAAGTCTGGGCGAGAAAGTAGGTGGTAAATCCCTCGGCACTTCATCTGTCTTCTAATATCTCGTAATTGTTTAAAGTTTGCTTTCAATTGCGCCATGCCCTTGGTGTAAAGCAGCATTTTGAATTTTTGTTTGTATTTTGATTGACTGTCGTTTTTTTAAACTACTGAATTATTTTTTCTAATTTCAGGGATAATTAAACTCATCGAACCGGTTCGGGAACCGGTTCAAGCCCCCGAACCGGTTCGCGAACCGGTTAGGTACGTGAGTTTGTCGAACCGGAACTGAACCGGAACGAAATGATTTCGCCTGAACCAGAACCGCAACCGAACCGGTATTTTTTTCCGGTTCGACACACTGGTGTAAACCATCCTTCCAGATACGAAACAATTTTTATTTACTCAACAATTGCGCAGAATCGAGCTAAGACAAGAGTTTTGCTATAAAAAAAATCATGGGTTATTAAAAAAATTCACGCATCTCCACGAAGTTAATCATGCCGTAAATCACCATGAGAGTGCTTACTGCTGCTAAAACGATGTCCAATCCAATCAAATCCAATCAAATTCAATTTATTCCAATCAATTTCAATCCAATCCAATCCAATTCAAATTCAATCCAATACAATCCATGCTCCTCGCGCTTGCACAGCTCTCTCTCTCTCCCTCTGTCTCTCTCTCTCTAACCTTTTGTGAACCTTTTGTTCACAGATTTTTCGATTAACACGCTTTACGTCTCTCCCCTCTCTCTCTCTCTCTCTCTCTTCCTCTCTCTCTCCTATCTCTCTCTCCAAACTTTTGTGAACCTTTTATTTTTGTTCTTGTTAACCTTTTATGAACCTTTTTGTTCACAGATGTTTTGATTTACACGGTGCTGTGCCGTGAGCAAGGGCGCCGGACACCGGACAAGCCTGGGCCTTAAGGTGCTTCGCCCCTAAAATATCGGCATGTGTGGACTGAAAGTCGTTTTAAACACCCATGGGTTACTCTAGAGAAAGTCGTGGTGCCATTAGCAGTTGCCTAAAAGAACAGCAGTGTTCCAAGCGAAGCAGTAGTGGCGTTATGTGCGTACAAGAAATACCTAAGGCGAACATCTCGAACGATGTGACCCTACGGCGATCAGGCGATCGATGAGTGATGATGGAAGATTCGTTGGCCGACACACGCACGCAGAACAAAAGAATGCGCCGACGTTCTGCTCAAGAACACAAGATTTCAGATATGTTCACTTTCTTTAGCCTAATATGTACAGGTCATGGCTTAACCAAGAAAAAAGACCGGGCAAGGCCCGCATTTACTGGGTCTCAACTGCCCCTTCTAAAATTCTGAAAACACCCAATTTATTTCGAAAATCTTCCTCTGTAATGGACGTCACAGCCAGAACGTGTGGATGGCCTATTATAACTTAGAGTAGACCCTGGTTGTGCAAAAAACACAATCGTAACTCGGTCTTCGAATAATCCTGTGGCCTTACTTTCTGATTCTCCCTCGAAATTTCCTAGTCGTTCGGGAAAACACAAATGCAGCAGCGGGTGGAAACAAAAAGAACAGCCATTCTGAGCCCTGACCATCGACCTTCGGCGGCTCGTCCTAAGTATTGTGATAACAAACACTCTATTTTTGTCCGCGCCCACAGAAATTCTTCTTTCGTTACACTTCGCGCACATTTCAAAAACGAAAATGAACGACTACAATATCCGGCCGCCCACTCACCGACGTATCCCAGACAACGAGCCGCCAGAGTCCGGCATTGGAATAATCGGTCTCCGCTCTCTAATTTGAGCATTGCAAGCGTTGTAGAGAGATCGTCGCTGTCCCATGATCCGGAAATGATCTCCCAGGTCTTGTCCGATGTGGCATTCCAATGGCGGTGATGAAAGCCGTTAACGGAAAAAAGTCATTCTCTGACAGCAGCTCCAAAAGGGACAAGAGAAATACCTGGTAGTGGTGTGGTGGCGGACGCGTTTGGATCAGCTCTTTCCAGGCCTGCTCGCATGGAACACACACAGGCAGACGAGAAGGCTCCTGCAGGAGTCCGTCGCCCTCCGCACTCATTCCGTCAGCACGGCGGACATTGACACAAGCACAGTAGTAAATAACGATAGACAGAACGATAGCGAGTTGCCAGGATTTTTTTATTATCGAGTGAGCTATCCGAAATCAACACCTCGGTTGTGCCCACACGGCAACGGTATCTCTCAGGAGAAAATACTTTCGCTAGTTGACGATTTTGGCCTACGTTCAAAATATCCGCTTTCGAAGATTGCCAGCAAAGGGTTTATGTGTATTTTACAATTGGATAGAAAAACTGTTTAATCGCAAAAGCGCTAGACATCTTATATTACTCGTGGTTTTATGGGATATTTGAATTTCTTTTGAATCTCCAGAGGCAAAATGTGAAATGGTAGAGGTTCCACGAAATGGCTATATGAACGTCACCAAATCGACAGCCTTTGGCATGGAAGCCACCTTTGGATGCAACACAGGCTACCAACTTGAGGGTTCAGCGGAAAGAAAGTGTTTTGAAGGACTGTGGGATGGGACACCAACGCGGTGCCAGCATAAAGGTTGGTATGAAGGGATGTGCTCAAAAGTCCCAATGCTACCCACGCGATTGTTGGGGATAATTACGCACCAGTAACTACCTCTGGCTACTATAATGACGCATTCATAGCGGCACAAAACTCCTGTTCCTTTGCGAAAACCTAACGTTCATCGCAATCAATGTCTTTGTTTTCGAAGTCATCATCTTTATCCACAACGCCAATACCACTACTTACTTCTAGTATCAGAATCAGCGCTTAGTTATCTACCATAATCAATAAACCCCTGCTTCATCCTGTATGATGATGATGACGATGATGATGAGATGATGATATTGATGTTGCTATTGTTTCCCCTTTGAAGCGGGGTGGTGACATGTCATCTACCAAAAAGGACTAATATAATCATGTTTTACACTCTTGGTTTAATACTAGCGCTGCTCAGGGCAGGCACTAAAGCTTATTAGGCCCGTAATACTTTTTTTTCCCTGTTACAGATGGTAACTGTCCTAGGCAATATTCCCCTCTCTGCTTTTCGTCCACCAGCATTCTAATCTTCTTTCGTCCCCTCGACAGCCTCGAAGTTAACTTCCTCTGTGATACCCTTAAATCCTAGAGCTTCTGAAAGCCCAATATTCCCTTCATGTAAATTTGGATGGATACCCTCACATTCTAACACTATGTGCCGCATAGTTTCTGTTTCTTTTCCGCAGACCACGCATACCCCATCATTTTGTGAATACTTCCCCACAAAACTCTTAGTTCGCAGGCAACCTGCTCTAGCCTCAAAAAGCAAAAAAAAAGTAGAATACCAGCTGGAATGCCGTCTGAGGCCAGTTGCATACAATGCGCTAGATGAGGGGGCAGAAATTGTCCAGAAAGACATAACAGAATCCTGAGTGCGCTGCCCATGCTTGCCATTGGCACAATATGACAAAAAAATGGCCACGTATCTGCTCTCTTCGCTGCAAATGGCGTCGGAAAGCGATAGTGTTCTGTCACCTCAGCCGCGTAAATACCACTTTTGTTTCCCGCCCAGGTTTTCTCCTCCATTTCGATCCTCCCAACAAAAAGAAAGGGGATGCTTGAGGAAGTCAATTCAATTTTCCCGCTTTCCACTGCCCGCGCAATTAGTACAAGTATTTGTATCGGGTTGATTATAAAACACATCAACAAGGTCCTGGCTGGCGGGAGCGCTTATTGCATTTTGGGGTCAAAACATTGTTTTAAAAACGCGTACTTTCCTATTTCCTCTTCCAAAAGTCAGGCAGCCATGTAATTGTATATAAAAAAATACTCCAAATACTACGAATGTGTAAATTCTTTGCCTCAAGTATACCCAAGGTACGATTTTCTCTGAACCATATTCAAGATGTTAAAATTGGATTGTTAGAATAATGTTTTGGAAAAGTTGTTCTATATGAACCTGTTATTCAACTCTTTTGTCGAGGTTTAGTCAGTCGACCGACGTACACCCATACATACATGCATACATAACAAGAAGAAAGACCTACATTTTTTGTGTTTAAGAAGCCCATTAAACCTAGCGTGTATAGAGCGCTTTGTCCCACCTGTCCAACATATTTCTGAACATCACAAACGAAATTATCTTTTGAAAGAAAAGAGAAACCTCTGAAGTTAATTATATATTAAATTGATTCTCACTACATTGATGTACTGCTTTGTCTCTATATGCCGCCTCTTCTAGCCAATCAAGGTTCGAGGCATTTATAATTTTGCCCATATTTTTGGACGGATGAAAGAAATCCTCCAGTAAAAAAAAGTTTCCCCGCCATGCAGATCAATTCATTAAAGCAAGATTGAGTGAATTTAGGCAAACAATAAGCGGCATTTTTACATCAATGAAATTCTTATACGGATCTCTTCCTACCAACAATTAAAACCCCGCAACAAATAAAATTAAGTACAGAAAAGTTAAGAGGTCAAAATCGGAAATCGGTTGCACTCTTAACGTTTAGAGGTGTCAACGCTCACTGATGATAATCTTTGAAAATTTTTAGGAAGAAGCGGCGCTGGGAGCGCCGAATTAAACATGTGCCCGGACCCCGGAATTCCAGACAATGGTTTCCTCCTAACGCAAGGCCCGTTTGAACCAGGAAGATCTGTTAAATTTGGCTGCAACGCAGGGTACTTCATGCACGGTGAATGGGCATGGGGTATGCAGTGTACTGGTTTTCTCGGAGGTGGAGGCATTCCCTATTGGCCATCTGCAGTTCCGAAGTGCAAACGTGAGTAGTTAAACATCCCTGTTTATATACTCATGTGTGTAAAAGGATACCCATGTGTGTAAAGCAAAGGTTGAAGTCTCCGTGAGAACAGGGTTTGTTTAAAAATCTACGTAGAAAAAAATCATGAGCCAAGAGAAAAAGCGTACAAAACTTATTTAGCAGGGAAGTTGATCTAGTTAGTGGTCGGGATCTCTATTCCAAAGAGAAGCGTTGTGCACAAAAACTGACATGCAAGGCGACATTTTCCTTTAAATCGCCCTGCCCGTATTCCGTTTGACCTTAATAGATGCAATTCCTTGAAAAGCCACCTTTCGAACTGCGCAAATTTTCGCGTAGTTCTACTCGCAGAGAAAACGCCATATATCTTCCCTTAATGAAATTCACAAAAAAAAAACATTCATAAAAGTATGATTACCATGGTTCTTTCTCGTAAGCCTAGACAGCTACCTTTCTAATTGTTGTGGGAAATTCATTGTGAAAGACGCCTCGTCCGATTTGGGAGTCAGTCTAGCAGCTCTAAGGAAGATAACGATTCCTAGAATTAAGGATATGCGGCGTCTGAGGGAGATTTTGGGCGCGAGCCCTCTTTTGCGGATATAACGTATGTTGAAACAATCCCGACCGTGTGTGCTAAGTCCTACAGCTCCGGTTTCGCAAAGACCTCCCAGGTGCCAGGAACCTTCTCTGGTGTTACCGAAACCTTCTCGTACTGCGTCCGCCCCCTGCTGTCGTTTATACACATTCGATACCCGAAAATTTGGCGCACGTAAAGGGATTGAGAAATTTTAATAGCCTATAGACTTATATCAGTGCGGCCTTAATGCGGGGCATTGCTTGCATTTTCAGTATTCTTCTTTCCTTGGCTTCTTAGAGTCACCCCTTCGAATTAATAGTTCTACTTTCTTCGGCTACAAATGTCGGAGGAGGGTATGTTAAAATACCCTCCAGTGGCAGCAATACGTGCGCTTCAATTTTTCGTATTAGGTCTTTTTTTTCGCCAACCTCCTTCACCCAGTAAGATGAGGGCTCACTGACCGAAGCGTCCAACAATTGAAGTTCGCATTGGCTTTAAAAATTCACGGCAATTTTTTTAGCGATTGCCATGGCGTTTTATGAAAATATTTCAGACAAATAGTCACCAGAAACTAAGAAACTATTCATTAATTTTGCTATGTGTAGCCACATGCGTCTGGTCATGTTTTCTAGCCTTTTTTTCTCTTTCACGAAGACACAAATTTACATCATTATCGCGATGAAGTGCCTTTGCGTCACATTTATGAGTTTATACCGCAGATGCAAGGGGTGTGTGCGAGGTTGGTCTACTTTCGCAACTTCTGTGATTTCCGTTTTCGACCACCTTTTTCGGGCTTTCTTGTTAAATCTTTGCGTTCAGGCGGACATATATAAATTCATAGTTTCGGGGTCGGCCGTTCATTTGTCTTAAATTTTAGTGTTTTTTAGTGTTCGTGTCTTTTAGTCTTTCAATGTAGCGTTCGACCACTTCTCTACTCTTGCACCAGTACAGCACATAGGTGTGTTACTTCCCCAAATTATGCAATTTTGTCAAATTGCAGGGGCTGACATGGTTGGCTAACTATCGGTATTTTCAGTTTGTTTCCAACGCCTGTTTCGTGAACTTTTTCACCTTGGTCTTCACTCTGTGTGTAGCATTTTGTTGGTCACTTCTTCCCAGTATTTTTCTTTTGATTTTGTTTTTTGTTATCTCAATTTACGCCATTACAACGATAGACTTTGTTATTTCTACCCAATATGCAGCCTGTTGAAATTAGGAAAGTTTCAAAAATGGCTCCTTTTCTCTAAATTTGGGTATTCAGAATGGGCTTTTCCATTATTTTTCATTTGGTCTTCCCATTTTGGAGATACAAAAGAACTATACTTTTTATTCGATTTATTTCTGTGTATGTTCTTTTATTTTTATTCCGTTCGTCCGATTATGCACACATACGTGTTCGTAAGGAGTAAATGTGTTACTTGTGCCCGTTAACCAGTTTTCTGCCGATGCATGTCGTTCACGGTCCCGACTTTGGGCAACCCGGAAAAGAATGCAGTTCGTTGAATTATCCGCTCCATGCTCTGGGCACTTTATGTACCTTATTTATTAAACTAACGCCCACCTCAACGTATCCTAACGCTTATGCCGCTGTAATTGCTCTACAAAAGACTGAAACAGTCATCTTTAAGCCATCTGTTAGTAAGGAACTATCGTAATTCCACGGAACAGTTATCTCCTAACAAAGAAACTGTGGCAGGACAGCCCGGTCTAGGGCTGTCTAAATAAATAACATTTTCTCTGTCTCCCTTTTCCGAGGTAAATGTTTTGCTACTATATGCTCAAGTAATCTTGAAAACACGCTGGTGGGAGAAATCAGTACGTTGATACTGACGCCTGCGGTTGGCTGCCTTGTGGGAATAAGTACGGTTTTGGCACTTATTCAGGGATCTGATAGCAGCCGCTAACAATGGATGACTGAATTGCAATGGCAAGAAATGTGGAAACCCACTCTGCGTAACTATACCAGACTTAGTGATGATTTCATCGAGCTTGCCTTAGAGGAGCGAAACCGCCTCTGGTCTTGTCCTGAACCTCGGCACCCTTTCCTGCACCATATAGATCCTGTAGTCAGAATGAGGCTACCAGAGCGGATTCCACGTAAGCTTGAAACCCTTTACCACCGGTTGCGTCTCAACGCAGCGCTCACGAACTCTTACCGCCATCGCCTCGGTCTAACTGCAAAATGCCTATTGCGATAATTGTGGATTGCCCGAAACAGTAGAGCACGTTCTTGTAGAGTGTCCGGCATACATCCAAGAAAGAAATCACCTCGCAGAAAAGATTGAGTGCCTCAACAACGCATCTATATCTTTGAAAGGTCTCCTTGGACCCTGGCTCTCTCCATCGTCCCAGAGAAAAGTGTTGGCTGTATTTTTGACTATTTACGCGGAATCGGCGTCGCAGAGACAATTTAGAACTTTACCTGTGAGATCATGCGGACTTTTACCTCACCACGCAAAGCTTCGTGTTCACTTTTTCTTTTAATCTCTTCTTTTCCCCCTTTCCTCTGCCCTACTTCTTTTAGAGCCTTTACTCCCTCTCCCGATCCCCGCAGAGTAGCATGTAGGCAGGAACATGCCGGCAAACCTCTCTGCTTTCATCTAATAAAGAGCTCTCTCTCTCTCTCTCTCTCTCTCTCTCATCTGGTCTGGGTGATTTCCCTGTATTGTTACGTGGTGGCTGGACAGATGCGGTTTCTTGATGGGCAGACAGCAGCCAGCGCAGGTACAGTGGCCAACAGACAGCTTAGGCCTGCGATGCAGTGGTACATTGCAGTGGCCGCTGAGCAGCCGTCCACAAGGCTTTGCGTGGCCGTACTAGTCGTGGTTTCATCACAGGGCGGTACCATCGATGCCTCCATGTCGGTGCAAGGCAGGAGAACCATTTCAAGGATGGTGCAAGGTTGGGTGGTTTGAGCTGGTGGTTTTAGGTACTGACCATAGCGCGACGGCAGGACTGCTATGAGCTCGTCGTAGGGCTGGGCGGTAGGTTCCGGGAAAGTGAAGGTTAATACAGGCGGTACAAGGTTGTGCAAAAGCGAGTAACGGTGCTGCTGCGCTGTGACACCGTAATAGTAGAAAAAGCACTTCATCTCGGAAAGCACACCTCGGGGTCATTACCGTAGAACCGTGGGCGAGGTTGCAAGGAGCTGCATCGAGTGTAGTGGCGGAAGCACTGATTGTCGAGTGGGTGGGCGCAGCCTGCCTGGGTGGACGGAGGTCGATCGATGACGTTTAGCGAAGCTGGTTGATGGAGCAACATTGCTTCGCTCCCGGGTGAAAAATTTGCTACGGCAGAAGGAATGCTGGGTTCCCGTTCCGCGTTCGCGTGCGAGGAATCAGTGGCACGGAGCGATGCGCTGGCTTTGTGGCGGAAGGACTGGTGGCCGAGGTGTGGGCATGACGCAGGCCTGCAGGAGGGTCGTACAGCCGCTCAACGTGTTTGAGGAGTTCACAGTGCGGTTCACGTGGAAGCAGGGCGGTATGATGCGGGTAGCGCTCGGTCTGTGAGTCAATGCCGCGTACGATGAAGTGCGCTTCCATTTTGAGGAACCAGTCTCGGGGTAGCCTTCCTGGAATGCAGGGTAAGGTGACAGCTGGAAGACGAAGCGGGGCTCCAAGTTGCCGACGTCCGGGTCATCAATTAATCTGGGCGCCGATCTGGTTGTGCGTTTGGGCCTTCATTTATATAGGCACCGGACACTGAAGTTTGCCGCGACTGCAGCGCCGCCTGTCGCCGCCGCTTAGCAACTGTGGGTCGGTGGATGTTGCGACGGCCCTTCAGCGCACGTAAAACACGCGCGCTGCGTGCGGTTCGGTGCTGTGTACCGGAAGTTTGACTTTTATGAAGTGACTGTTATAATGGCAAGTTGAAGTGTCCGAAAGGATCAAAATGCTTCAAGAAAGAATTTGGGCTGTGGCAGCGCCGCTATTGCAGCGTGAAGGACTGCCACAATCGTGAAGGGCAGCCTGGCATCGTTTTGTACAGGTTTCGCAGGCAGCCGTGGGAGAAGAAAGCGGGAGAAGGAGCGTCGCAAGAAATGGATTTATGCGGTATGAATAGTCAAATAAGGAAGAAAGCCATGACATTTTTTGACAGTGGCAGGAGTAAACTTGTGAGCACGATTACCGTTATGTGCAGCGCAGACGCGAAGCCCCGTAAAACTGAAACGTTATACACATCGCTGACTGCGATATTTGCGAATCGCATGTCGTAGTTTCTGCATAACCCAAGGTATTAAGGTTTCCGGCACTATGTTCTATCAAAAGTAGCTTTTTTAGCGGCATTCACGGCACCAATGGACGCCAAAAGGCGGCATAAGAATATGCTTACACCACTGTGCTGCGGGTGCTGCCAAAACCAATGTAAAGACGCATCTCGCTTACTGCCATACTTTGTTCCCCAAAGTGTACAGAGTTCGGCCACGCATTCCAAGCTATAGCGTGGCAAGATATCAGGCAGGGGGCAAGGTGAAATGCATTCACAAGTGTTATTTGAATCCTCAGTGCGTTTCGCATACTTTGAAAGTTGAGGTTGTTTTGTTTTTTAACCAGAGGAGGTGGAAGAGGGAGAGGAGGGGAGAAATACTTGTATGGAGAATTGTGAATGTCTGAACAAATTGGATCACAATTAGACACTAAGGCGACCCTAACATTACTCACAATAAAGAGCCGAAACTAAACGTAATCTTCCGAAAGAACCCGCAGCTCGACCAGTTGTAGCAGCAGACCTTACACTGGGTGGAACTGGGTTCTGATTACTTTGTCATCACTATAACGTTTCGAATGCGTTGTTAATCAGTGACACACCTACCGAGCTGAAAGAAGGCCCCAGAAAAAGTAACTTTAGTGTAGTTGCGTGAGCAGAGAAAACAACACAACACGCCCCTCCCGTGGAGCG
>JABSTR010002300.1:0-50789 GCA_013339765.2 Haemaphysalis longicornis
TACCTCCTCATTAATATTGACAGAAGAGGAGCACTTGGAGGCGCTCCTCCAGCACATCGAAGCAGTTCTTGGTGGCGACTGGTAACACCAGCCCCCTACAGCAACGCCGAAGCCTTTATAGAAGACCAAATAACGATGTTTTTTGTTCTCTCTCTGTCTTTTTCTTGACAAACAAATACACAATATTTGTTTAAGAGAGGCATGTTTTATATGTAATCACTTTTTTTCTTTTCTTGCCTTTATTCATCCCTCTCTTCTTATTCAGGATTTTTTCTTTGCCTGTCTTTCACGCTTATAAAATAGCAGGCGATAGCTTACATCGTCAGGCCTACCTCTCTTTCATTCTGCTTTAAAAGGATTCTATCTGAGTATGGGCAGCGGTTTTGACAAACTAGCCGCCTAGACGCCGCTGTAAGCGTCATTTACGGCACCCGTAGGCATAATGGAGCAAAATGGTAACAAAATACGCCGTTCATCATCAAGCGGAGTACCCGCCGCCGAGTGTGTGCCGTGTGCACACGGGCAGCCTACACGTTTATCCACGCCAATCTATGAAGAGTAAAGAAAAGCCGAAACGCAACATTAAGTCGCTTTACTGCGTCCTTCATTCCGTGTAATGGCGTCGCCATTCCCATTTATTGCTTTTAAAGGTAAGTTGCACTGGTTGTAAACACAGAGACGGACACGGAAAAAAGGCATACTTTCACGAGAATACGGCGCAGACCTATGCGTGAAATGGAATTCAGTAAAGGTTGATGTCGGGCTAGTTGGTGTAACACGCTTTTGAAGGTAAGTTGCGCTTGTTGCGAACACAAAGACGGACACGTGAAAAAACGTATATTTTCACAAGGTGCTGTCTTCTCGTGAAAGTATACGTTTTTTACCGCGTCGGTCTCTGTGTTCAGATCTAGCGCAACTTACCTTCAAAAGCGTGTAACGCCAACTAGCCCGACATCAAGCTATACTGAACTCCATAGCACGCATAGCTCTGCGGACAGTTTTCGGTTTCCAAAATACAAATGACTGCAGTCTGAGGGTTTTTACACAGTGCCATGGCAAAAAATATCAATGTCAATTGTAAGAAAAGTGCCCAGCCGAATTCAAGCGTTGGGCACTTGCAAGGAGTACTAAGGCGCGATGGACAAACGTTTATCGGTTCTCTTAGGTTATAATGCTTTGTTGCGTAGGAATCACACAGGTAATAACAACCAATAAACTATTTCAAGCACGTCAAGAATAAGACAAATATAAGCGACAATATAAAACGATCTGTAACCGTAACAAATATGTATACGTTTAAATGACGAGAGAGTCCGTAGTTGCTGCTGACAACCGCTACAAATTCAAAATCACTAAGGACCTTCATTTTAGCTTTTACACTCGGTGCATAATATCTTTGTGCACCAAAAGTATGACAAAGGTATGATCAAAGGTATCGGGAACTGTCGGAAGACCCAGATATATTTCCCAGTTCTGTATGTCTAGCAATGCTTACTTGAAGAGTTCAGTTTAAGCAAAACCAACGTTTGCTTCGCATACAAAGAAAAATGTGGTCTGTTTCCCAATTCTAGCACTGACGCAGCAGACGCCCTCTTTCTCATACGATAGCTAGAGCCCTCAACTTATGTATCCAACACTAAGATACTTAGAGCGAACTTTTGTGAAAACAACAAAGCTGTCTGATCACCCAGAAATTCCTCGCAATATGAGAACGACTTGATAGTTATTTAAGACAAAAAACTGCTGCTCAAAGGCTGTTCTTACAATCGAGCCGAGCAATAGCCCCAGCGTAAGCAAAGCGCAAGGCCCAAATTGCAGTCACTGCAAATTGCCCGGAGTTGAAATTCGGAGACCAGTTGCAATGAATCGTCGCGTTGTAAGCAGTACTGCGGGGTTTACACTTAACTACACATTTCTATCGCATGACCTGTCTTGCCTCGTTGCCGAGTGGCAGACAATTCGATTGTTTGGGTACAGCTCCAGGATTTGTTGGTTCGATCCCTGATGGTGCCGCTAGACCTTCTTCCGCGACTCCATTCTAGAAGTTCGTCCTTGGAGAGTATCGGAACAGACCAACCGGGTGGGGGACTAACTGTTCATCCGCTCACATTTAGTCCCCAAAAGGTATAATGATTGTGGCAGAGTCGGTTACTCCCGCAAACGACGACCATTTGGTCATTTTTGAGTAAGAGTGTGGCTTGCTTGGAGCAATCTTTCCATTGTATTCACCAACGGATAATTTGTCAATGCTTTTTGGCAGCGGTAATGTGAACATTTGTTGGTTTGCACGCCAAGAGCCCGTGTTTGGTCTCTAGTTGGTTTATTTTCTTGCGAAGAAAATCATGCCACCACACGTTTTGCTAGTCAAATTCTGTGCGTTGTTTTGTAAATAAGATGTGCTTAGTACCACTTTAGCCAGCTCATTCTAAAAACAACGCCATTAGTTTAGTCATTCTTCTGGTACGACTCAAACGTACTCCACAGAAAGTTGGTGTAGGCGACCAAGTGTGTTTATTACCATAACGGACACAGTATTGTCAGTACCCACTAGCCCACCAACGTTTTCTTTCCTGCATAAACAATTGACCAAAGGGAGGAGTCCTACTTCGCTACATCTAAACTAAACCTTTCCCACACGAACGCTCTGGCACAAAATATACCCCACTCAATACTGATCTCAATGCATGGTCTACCCAACACAAGGAACAATGTCGTAAGTGTTGTAGGCATGCCCGAACACCCAATATGTCCCTCGCAATCTAAACGCTACCCTTCAGAGTAGGCGACGACTCTGATTAGCTACCTCTGTCTCTCCAAGCTTCCGCTTAGAATAGGGCAAGGAATGCCGGGCTACAGCAAGAGAGATTGATGGACATCCCCCCTTCTCCTTCGTAACCTCAGTCACAACGGATGGGTAAACAAAATTTCTTCCCATTCTCTCCATCATACATTTCTCACTTTACGTTGTAGGTGGCCGACATTATTGTATGGGACAGCTAATATTTTTTAACGAGTGAGTGTCACCAGCAGCACAAACCTGTGAAGTGTTGAGAAATCGTACAATGCTGTCGAGCGAAGAAGAAGCCGTTATGTGCTTTGGCGCATGCTTGGTCTTGGGTGGCGGTACCACGTGTTACTAACGATGGAGGCAGGGGCACGAATGATGATTTTGGTCATTGCTAAGAACAAGGAAGGGGCCGCTACAAATTATTTCACTGTGTTTTTGATTGGTTGGTGGGTCATGCCCGAACATCCAATGTAGCAATTCGCGCAGCGACAAATACAGTCATGTGCATGAAGTCCTGTCCAAAACAGCCAGCACGCGCGTGGCTCTCCTGCGATATGGTGCAATATGCCGAATCCGCGATATCATTACAGCTTAGGTTTCTGTGTAATGTTGCGGAATATCAAAGGGTAATCGGAACTTCAATTACTATCTGTACAATCATAAGTACGTGAACGAAATATCCGCAAACAAAATGCGACGTCAAAGCACAGTATTAAACATACCATGTTCGCAATCTTAGACTTTAGGATCTGACGATGCTGTAGAAGCACGCAATGTCGGCTGCTGAAGGAGGCGAGAAAGCAGACGTCGAGCTGGATTGCAGTTTCGAGACAAGACTGTCTATTTAAAAAGGATGCGTACACTGAGAGCGTCCCCCGACGAGAGGAAGAAGAGGTACTCCCGCGTCGTTCCAAAAACAGAGGGGAAGGCCCCCAGGCGCGCAGACTGCAAGGGCGCCAGGACTAATGCCAGGAGTTGGCCAGACAACACGTTATGCCTCCCCCGACGGCGACCGTCGCCAATAGGCGCCTTCCACAAAGGCGCTTACTCGTCAAACCCGGAGGCAGAGTGGAGAGAAACTAAAAGCCCCGTCTCGCGCGAGCCGCTTGCACTGGGGTGCGGAGCTGCTTTCCCTACAGAGGCTCCCCCCTAGATTGTGGAGCTTTAAAACAAAGGCCGCAGTTACCGGCTGGATGGCGAAAGGTCACAGTCCAGTGGTTATCACTGAAAACGTACGTGAGACGCTACATGAACAGAAACTTCGATATGAGCAGCCTTGGCGTGGTCGACGGCGACGACTTCTCGTTTGCCCCGCAAATCGATTGTGATGGCCATGTTATTACGTCCTAAAACTATGAAAGGTCCTTCGTACACAGAGTGAGGGGCGACTTCGTTGCGTCGTGTCGCACACATGTGTAGCTGAATCCATGTCGGTAAAAGTGAAAACCTTTCTGTTGCGGTCGATGCCAGGTGCTGTTGGCGCGAGTTCCGCAAGCCATGCGCGCAGCTTCTCGATGTGGTCGGAGGCTGCTGCGGCGGAAGGTGTCTGGTCGGAGAACTCTCCTTGGAGGCGCACTGTTGAGTCGTACACCATTTCCGCTGCGTTGAAGCCGAGGTCTAGCTTGACCGTTGAGCGTACGCCAAAAAGAAAGAGCGGGAGCTTCTCCACCCGGTGCTCGCGATCGATTTTTGCTGTAAGTGTAGCTTTGAGTTGCCTGTGCAGGCGCTCAACCAATCCGTTCTGGCAGGGTTGGAGGCGGTTGTATGCTGCAACCTCGTGCCAAAGAGTGTCGAAAGCACGGAAAAAAGGTCGCTCTGGAATTGTC
The DNA here is from genome assembly GCA_013339765.2 of Haemaphysalis longicornis. Lineage (NCBI taxonomy): Eukaryota > Metazoa > Arthropoda > Arachnida > Ixodida > Ixodidae > Haemaphysalis > Haemaphysalis longicornis. The sequence continues at coordinate 4,615 of JABSTR010002300.1, forward strand.
GTCCCCGGTCGGTTGTTATGCGGGTGGGGCAGCCAAAGCGGGACACCCATGCCTGAATAAAGGCCTGCGCGACCGTCTCAATTGATATGTTCACAGTTGGTATAGCTTCGGGCCATCGGCTGTATCTGTCAATGCATGTGAGCAGGTACCTGAAACCTTGGCACGACGGTAGCGGGCCCACCAGGCCGAGGTGAACGTGGTCAAACCGCGACTCAGGATTCCGAAATTCCTGTACTGCAACCCGAATGTGGTGAGTCACAATCATTTGCTATCACGTTTCACATGTTCGAGCCCAACGTCGCAAGTCCGCGTTGACTCCGGGCCAAACGAAGCGTTCTGTTATCAGCCGCTGGGTGACGCTGACACCTGGGTGACTGAGGAAGTGGAAAGTGTTGAACACCACTCGGCGAAAATTCAGTGGGACGAAAGGTCGCGGGGTTGCCTCGGAGGTATCCCAGCTTATCGTGCCCTGGACGTAGGGAAGTGCAACCTCTGAAAGCACGAGTGAAGATCCCCCACCTTTCAGTCTCGTCAACTTAGTATCCCACCGCTGAGCCGCGGCCATCGCATTGAAGTCCAGGACTTGTGTGCCGGAAGCGTTAACGTGAGACAAGGCGTCGGCTGCTTTGTTTTCGACCCCGGTAACGTGTCGGATGTCTGTAGAAAACTCAGAGAATAATGAGAGCTGAAGAATTTCCTGTTTTGAATAGGACGAACTGTTGTTTTTGAATACGTAGGTGAGGGCTTCTGGCCTGTCAAGATGTAGAACTGGACCTTCGAATAAGTAGCGGAAATGCTTACTGGAACAATAGATTGCGAGCATCACTCTTTTAAAAGTGCTCTGCTATACTTCTGGAAGCTTCAGGCATTTCGAAAAGAAGTCCAGTTGCTTCCACTGTGCCGTTTCAAGACAACACGGTATATTTTCAGGAGATGCGTACGCTGAGAGCGTGTCCTGACAAGGGAAAGAAGGGGAACCCTCCGTTTCTTCAAAAGAGAGATGAAAAAGGCCCCCCAAGCGAGCAGAGCAGACGGCAAGGGCGCTAGGTCTAATGCGAGGTGCAGGCCGGACAAGAAGTTATGCCTCCCCCGACGGCGACCATCGCCAATACGCGTCTTCCACAAAGACGCTCTGTCGTCAAACCCGGCGGCACACCGGAGATAAAGGAAAAGCAGGAGCCGCTTGCGCTGGGGCGCCGAGCTGCTTCCGCTACAATGTCAGGCAATATCAGGTTCGTTTTATGCCACGCTGGGGTATCCATTGACAATGTTAGAGGTCAAACATAAAATTAAGATTGAAGGACGATCCGCAGCGTGGCCCTACGTGCTGTCTCTCTGTTCCATATAAGCGTTAGAAAGGAACTGTTGAATAAAGATATGCAAACATATCTGCATCCGCATAAACCAGTCTTCGCAAAATCTAAACAAATTAACGAAACAGGTCTTCAACTTTCGCAGCCCCTTGCCAACAAATAACCAACCGACGACTGAGGGTGAAGTGTGTGGAGATAAAACTATTTATATGGTACCGAGAACATTTCACACACGAAGCCATTTCTTTTCACTAACACATGATATCGGTCTTGAGACACAGTTTCTGTATTGCATAAAATTTTGAGCGGTCTTGACTCAAAGTAAAGACACCGTGTAATTTAGAAGGCCGCTGAAAACTACTAGGGCTGTTTTATTAGCTGCAGGCAGACGTAGGAAGACCGGGAGGGAAATACGAAATATATTTGTCGTCCACAAAGGACCCTGGTATGTCCTTGCCTTTCTCCATGCAGTAGCCAAAATTCCATTCTCCGGGTCTTCTGGTGCATCGGCACCCACTTGGACAAGTATTCGGTTTGTTCATACTGCACTGTAAAGCAAACATAATGGCGCTGGATACAAAACAGTGAACGGTTTCGGCTAAGTAAATAAAGCCATACAAGTTCGAACAATTTTTATATCAATCACGCTGGACAGCAAGGCTAGTTGGATGCACATACTGTTGCATTACGCTGTTTTTGCATTTAAATAGAAAAGAACCCACTCAGAGAGGACAATGAGCGATTTATTACCTTATTCAGTTCTTCACAACAAACACTAAGTAGAAAACGTGTCTATAACATATATTTTTGCGACACACATTTTTCTCATATTAGCGTGTGTTTGTGTACGTGTGTGTGTGTGTGTGCGTGTTCATGTGTAGAGAAATAAATCAGTTTGCGCACGGTCCGGTTTCTGGGTGCATTGTGCCGTTTCTGTATGAGTAGTAAAACCGCGCGGTTCAGTAGTAGTAATCATACTAATATAAAGAACTTGTGGGAGATGCATAGAACATCGTAAAATCGGTTGGGGAAAGCCTAGTTATACATTCTGTAGGTGTGATTTGAGCTTTTTTTTGAACTTTACCACCGCACCTAACTCTTTTATGCAGCTGCCTACATTGTTCAAAAGAAAATTCGACACGAAGAATAGTCCGCAGCGAATTGGGGGGGCCCCACAACCGACGAAGGCATTTTTAGGAGATTGCGTTACCCCGCTTCCCAAATAAGCGTCAAATACGCATAGTTAGCACTCAACAAGATAAATCAATCATTGATGCCCATCTTGTATACCTCAAGGACAATCAAAACAGAATACGTAAATGATAAAGAAAACGCGAAACAAACTGTCATCGGGGCGTCAGCATCGCCAATCATGCGCTGAAAGCAGAAACATACACTCCCCAATTATTTCCACAGAAGTGGTCCCAGTTTTGCAATAAACACAAAGGAACGCTGTGGGTGGACAAGTGCTTGCCATCACCGCCGTCATCAATAGCGGAGCGGCTGCATTCATCCATCGTCAGCGAACCGTCATCATCAAAACTGGCAAAGAAGCTCTTGGCATCACTTGTGCACGACCTTCACAGTTGTGCCTAGGTCGGAACTGTCGGGTATCGCAGGAAAAGCAACAAAGTAGAATGTGCGCGGGCTGCTTGTGGGTTCCAAGATCTCTTGAGAATCCGAGCAGTCTGTGGGCAGATATTGTTGCGATAGGCTCACTGTGCGGAGCGGCTGCAAGCACCACGACCGGACTCTTACAATATCGAGATGCATAACGCTGTTCGCAATTAGCTCGCGGTTTCCGAGGGTAGGGAGGGCGAAACACTTAATTGTGGGTAGCGCCTTCGCTTGAGCTCCATCCGCCCCGAAACTAAAGCGGGAACCCAAGCGAGATCAGGAGTTCCAAGGCGGCCCTTTCATCTGCCTCCACGAACAATGTCCCCATCGTCAATGGTGGGACATCGTCTTTTTTACACTAATAGATCGGGCGACTCCACGTTGACTTCGAAGCAACAACGCAGCGGCATCTAATACCCACCGATCGCTGCCGGGCAATGCTTCAAGGCGTTGCCACACCACTCTGGGGCGGGCCGCGCTGGCTCGTACTGGAGTGTTTCTGCATGTCGATGATGCTTTGCGCGCATACATTTCTTCATCTGCTTTGTGTTTTCTGTGTGTTCTCCCGTCACCATAAATGCATCTGCCCGACTCCCGCTGGTAGTGATGCCTTTCTTTAATGTCGCGTCTGTGGGTGTGCGATCCGTAGGCCAGCCGCCCAGAAACGCCATGCCGGAAATTTATCGCACAATACACCTATTTTGCTGCTTCAAGAGAATGAAACGACCCATATAAGGTATGGCTACGAATTCTAGCACAACCGCCTTGGCACTGAGCGACACTTTACACATAACCAGAACACCCCTCAAAGAATATCTTCAACCCTAATGCATATTAGCCCATCATAACGGAATCCCTGATACCGAAATAGAAGTGTGTCGTGTCTGATAGCAGCTGGAACCGCGCCAGCCTACATGCGCCTGTGGGCTGTTCTTGTCATCGCCTCGCGGGGCATGCTGGCTGCGTGCGTTTGTCCTTCCTGTGCCCTCCACCCTTTCCCAATGTATTCCATCAAACTGGCCACCAAACAAACCGAAGATTCTTCTCGTCGTGGCTTGTCCTCACAATTAGCGGCGGTCGCGCGAAAACGAAACAAGAAGAACGATTCTCCATCGCTGAAATCAAAACTTCATTGGACACCCTTTTTATAAAAAACGGCACTCCGGGAAAAGACAAAATCACAATCTACTTCTAAACCTTCACCTAATAGCTTTTGAAAACTTACCACAGTAGATAAAAAATTTGCATTTCTTTTTTTACCGCACGATGGAAACAACCCAATGTTATCATATTACCTGAACTGAAAACTCCTAACGCGAAGACACACATCCCTTCTTCTTCACAGCCTGTGTGAGAAAACTCATTTACCAATTGTCCACAAAAAACTAGATCCAAGAAGTACTACCATTACATCTCAGATAGTATGTATGAATTCCGCCAGGCGGTCGTCCCAGAATGCCCTACTCAAATGAAAATGATAGCACAAAAATAAAGAAATCAGAACAAATTCTCCGGACTTTTACTCCTCGGACGTCACAAGATTGGAACCGCCTCCCCGGACTGACCGCCCCAATTAAAGGCAACCATCAGTTTCATGCAGCACTAGCTAACATTGTATGATTAGGGCCCATCTATGTTTGTACTTACCTGCTTACTACTTTTGTTACTGCTTTCTAGTTTTCTGCATAAACCTTGTAACCCACTCCCCTCTGAAATTCCTCTCGGCCTTGAGTGTACATATAAATAAATAAACAAAAAAATAACATAAATAGATGTTAAAGGGGAATTTGACAAATTTCCGGACAACGCCTCTACGACTACATTTTTTTCTTCTTAACCAACCGCACTACAACCGAGTCACCAGTCACATTTGTTACAAAACCTTCCAAGCTATTGCTAAAAGAAACGAATAACAGATCACTGGTGTACATTGTCGGTATAAAAACCTTTGTCCTCAAACTAAAACCATCCCCATTCTGCATGTGGTGTTCCGCAGACACCTTCAAACTCTGGAGCCGCAGACGTTTCATAAATGAGCGACAACACACCTTAAAAACTGCCATACCAGAGGCATTACAATACTCTAAATCTTGAAGCCCGGAATGTGTTCCTGAAACGTATGGATTCGTTACACTGCACAAACTAAGCGCTGGGCAGCGCGAATGTCTATGCAGTCAAATCTCGGTACAACGAACACCGCATTACCGAACTTTTCAGAGTAACAAGCATTTAAGAAATCCCACACCGACTGCTTATAGTTTTAATGTACAATGATTTCACTACTACGTACTTCAGAATAGCGAACTTTTCAAAATAACGATCATTTTATTTAGTTCCATGCCAAGTTAGCAACGCCTCAGTACTACGAACTCATATTTTCTGGGCCGGCGATTCTTAGATTTCCGTTATACATTCACGGCAACCGGAGCCACATGATAGTAGACGCCACGGCAGAGCGCAGCGCATAAAGTGGACGCCTTCCAACTTTCTCCGCGGAATGCGCGAGCCGATGCGAAAGAGAGAAAAAAAGAAGGTGAGAAGATAACAAAATGAAGCATGGGTGGCCTTCTCTGTCCAGAAAGTGGCGGCGGTGCTATTGGCGCCCCACCCCAAACTTTTCTACGTTCCGCCGCTGCTCAGGTGGCTTTCTAGATTTTCACGGACATCCGCGGATCTGACAACAGAGAACATTCCCCAGGGCGTGAGCGTTCAGATTGAAGAAGGCAGCGAGGACGGTATGAACGACGATGCCTCTGAGGGTGCCGCGGCAGCACTCCAAGACTGCGACTAGCCCGTTACGACTGCGGATGTGCTGGACGCGCACATTTCATAGGAAAAACCGCACAGCCACTGACTCGGTCCACAGCAATGTGAAAGAGTTGGAGTCCTTCGTGCTAAGAAGCATGTGCTGCAGGCACCAGAAAAAAAAATTACCAACTACTTTAAATAAACCTGCACTGTTTCGTGATCACTTGTGCACATTTTGTGAAAATTCACTTCAATGATGCCCTGCTGTACGCGTAGGTCGTTTTAGGCATTGAATTAATATTTGTTGTCCTAAATTTTGCTATTTTGTTACAACGACCTTTCAGAATAACGAGTTAATTTCCCCGGTCCCCTGAAGCTCGTTATATCGCAGATTTCACTGTAATACATCCCGATCTCAGTATCCCTTAACTACCAAGAACCTCACGTCACTAACCTCCAAATTTTGAGGCTCTCCGTACCGAAAGACCAATTGCATTCGTAAACCAATTCCCCCTGCAGCGTAGTCTCACAGATATTGCATCTTATGCTTTGAGCTTCCCACCGACTGAACGGCCTCGAAGAATCACATATTAGAGTTTTTCAAGTCAATCACATCTTCTCTAGCCGCGCGAAATTTTAATGTACATGGTCTTGCACAATACACGGCGTTAAACAAAACGACACGTAGCGCGTATGAAATATCTCCAGCAATATTTTCCACCGACCCGAGATAAGGAGGTCTAGTCGATGCGCATAACTAAGAGCAATGTACAAAAGGTTTTCCTTAGACACACTTCTTGTGTACATTAGTCCTGTGAAGTCTACACAACAGAGGAGAAAATGAGACAGTGCTGTTACACGGTTATGGGGAAGTGGCGCTTCATCTTGACCAAGTGGTCTTGTGTGGTAGCATTTGAAAGTTACGCGCGGGTTCGGGAGCTTTTTTTTTAAATTCACGTTCTAGAATACTCCAGTAACCTCCGCGAGGCTGCACTAGCGCCTCCCGACGCACAGCATGCTCAAGCTTTGCGTGTACGTTGAGAGCAAGAAGCTTTACATACTGCGATTGGTCGGGTATGAAAATAATGTGTTTTGAGTCTTAATTTTTGAAACAGGCTTCGAGCGTCCCTGTTACAAGAATACTATTGTTTTCATCAAAACTAACGAGCCGTCTACAGCGATGAGGCATTACGCAAAGTGAGGTTATCCTTCACGCAGAGCATTTCTTCTTCAAAGAAGCAGGCTTGTGCGTTTCGGATACAGTAGGTCGTGGGTTTCCCAACTTGGACGGTGATCAATGGTCCCCAAACTTTCGCTTCGTTTCAAAAATTGTTGGCCTGTGTACACATACCATCCGCCTGTTAAGATGGAGAAGAGAGCTAAAAAGAGTAAAGCGCGTCCCTTCCGAAGGAAGAAGGAAATAGGAGCGTTAGAAACAACGGCTCTGTCTCCGCAACAGCACAGTGAGCCTGTACATTAGATGTTTTCTGTTTTGAAAGCCAGATGGATGGCTGGGACAGGTAGCCTAGCAGGGCCTTTCAACCATCACCTCGACTGCAGAACTTCTGGCGATGTGCTTCGTCGTGTCAGGAGGTCGGCGGGATTGCTGCCACCGGGGAAAAGCGCCATTCATCTGGTGTCGTGATAATCCTCATCTGGGAAACTGTGTTCTCGTATACCTTCCACGCCACGGCGTCTTTTCATATCTAGCCCAATTTCTTCGAGGGGACAGAGACAGATGCGTCTCCGCAACGTTGAGGTGGGCATTGTCCTTGATGTATTTGCTTACTCATTCAGCAAGCGAAGCTGACATTGGTTCCAGCTCGCCTAACGTTAGGGTATTCATAAATGCTTAATACCATCACGTTAGCGATGGTACTATACTAATGACTAAAAACAAGCGAGTTATCCTGTTACCCATGGTATTTTGGATAAAGGTGTAACCAATAACACCGTCCGCTCTGGGACTAGCATCACTGCAAATGTGCAAAATTATCCTAGTACTGCATCCTTTTTGCTTCTCACCCAAGAACCTCAGAGCCGGAGTTTGGTCATGAGCCGGGTCGCCGTCCAACCATTCAAACCACTTGTGGTGTAAGTCGTCGTGATGTTCGTCGTCCCTGTAGAAGTGTTGCTTCCACAAATCCTGTAGGACTATCATCGCCGGGATAAAGAAAGGACTCAGAAAAACCAAGTGGGTTGAACACCGTGGCAACGGAGTGGAGGACGTCTTTTTTTTTACATACGCCCCATTGGTGTCTTTGATACAAACTCTACATTGAAGTGAAAAGTCTCAGACATGGCATTACAACCTAATTTAAATACTTTAAAATCTTATAAAGAGGATACCTTAGCTGCTTTGGTGTCAGCCATACAATCAGAAAAGGCAGTAGGCACTTCTAGGTCGGTAGTAATCCACTACCTTATGTTCATCGAAACAGCATTCAAGATCTTCCTTTGTTTGCTTATACATTAAGATTGCTTTTAAATGCAAAGCATTTCTTTAACTCACGATGTCACCCGGCGTTGTCGGCGTTGGCGTGCCTCGGCGTGCGCAACAGCCGTTCCAGGTGCGCCCTCTCCCCCACTCCTCCTCTCCCGCATTACGCTACCCTCCCCCGCTCTCAACAACCGGTCCACACCCCTCACCCCTCCCTCTACACTATATAAAAAAATAAACTTATCGGTGCCTGGTTTCGATCCAACGACCCTGCGGGCGGAACGCAAGGTACATGGTGCTCTACCCACTGCGCCACAAAGATGACACAGAATGGAAGGCTACCATCGCGCCTTATATCCTTGACTATTTCAAACTACGTCAAGAAGCTGCTGATACAACGCATTCACTACCGGTGGGCGGAACGCGAGGTACATGGTGCTATTCCCACTGCGCCCCAAAACCGACACAGAATGAAAGGCTACGAACGCGTATTATATCCTTGAGTCATTCAAACTACGTCAAGAAGCTGCTGATACAACGCATTCACTACCACCAACTCTCCAAACACTAAACGTTAACGCAATACACCCACCTCCTATGCGAAGCATTTACTCGTGCCCCCTCGCGGGGAGATGGGCCCTTTTTTGCGTTGAGCGTTGACCTCGTTTCAAAGTATCGAAGTTTCAAAGTTTATTTTAAAAAATGCAATAATGTGCGATTATATAATGTAAGTATACAAGAACTGGCCGTGGGCATGTTTGAAAACAAAGGAAACGTAAAGCATCTTTGTCTGGTTCGGGGAGACTGGCCTAAAAGACTGCATTTTCAGCATCTGCTTTCATGCAAAACTTGTATTCCACAAATTGGAGAAGTGGGGTAAGGATGTCTCTATTGAGGTTTTGTTCAACCTCTAGGTGCCGTTGAGCTACTTCACTCGGCAGGTATAGAATAATGCACCGAACACGATGCCAGCTTTCGTCGTCTGTCGCCACTCTCGAATTTGTGATCTATGCGGAAGTTAGTGGACGTACCGTATATCCGTTGGCGCAGATCAGGGAGCTCGTTCTGCTGTGCCGTCTAACATGTACTTACGGATCACGCCGTGGTATACTTGCAGAGATAAAGCACTGGCCGACCGATTTTTGGAATGGTTGAAGCCTCTTTCCAACCACTGGAACTTGGCAGGAAGGTTTACGTCCGACGTCCACGGTAAGCACACTTCGTACCGCCCTTATGCAAGCGAAGTATTGTTCTCCAATTCACTTTCTATATGGTCCATTCGCGATGCTTTTTATGTTATACCGATGCACTCTAGCTTCCAGAACTGTCCCACAGCCGATGTAACATCCCGCGTATATGCGTTCAGAGCAACGACGATGGAGCAGTGGACAACTTCGGTGCGTGTCTGTCGGTCCTTGTACCACCCAGGCCAGCCGCGTTTCGATGGCTTTTAGTATTTTCTTTTTATTTTGACATTATTTTTTATTTATTTTGTTTGTATCTTTGGTGAGGTGATTGTACAGTGGCGTTGTGACTAAGGCCGCTGTGCAATGGCACCCCGTTACAAAGGGGAAGCCGCTAAGCATCATCATCATCATCATGGCGCGTACGGACAATACGTTTCCAGTCACAACGTCCCGTTAGCAACTGACCCTATATCTGATATGATTTGTTCTTAAGCTTTGATTTGCTTTTGGTGTCAATCCGAAGTGGTTTTTATCTCTCTATTTGGGTTTTTATAGTCTAATTCTATATCGAGCCAATCTGCTGCGCATCTCTTAATTCTGGTCTCCTTCGATGAACAATGAGGAAAGACGCGAACCCTTCATAACGCCTCTTGCATTTTCTTTCCTCCGAACACTCCTAGTTTCTTGCGAACACTCTCTTTCTCCCCCAAAGAATTCATAGCCCAGTTTCCTGGAGACGCCGCTTCTTATAAAGCTTCGCTGACTGCCTGCATGTAGTAACAATCTGCAGTTTTCTTCATTCCCTCTTTCTGAAACGCTTGCGAACAATGTTCGGAGTAGTAGCACCTCTCCTTGTGCTCGGGACAGTAGGATAACGGGTACGGTTGCTATGTGACCCGTCAGTCAATTAGTAAGTCAGGTTTTCAAATTGACAAAAAGGTTCGTCTTGAAAAATGTTCCCAAATGACTGTATTCTTCCACTGTACAACAGCCACGCCATAAAAGACACAATAGGATATCACAAATACCTACACAAATTTGTTGATCGCTGAAATTTGTAGCAGAATCACGAATACAGAATCTAAAGCAAGTCATTTTTATATATTGTCGAAAAGAGCTAATACGGCAATCACAACGTTAAAATTTAATGGGAAGTTACCGTGTTTAGATGCTTTAGTGTAGCTTGGCGACACAAGTTCATTCTACCATTTGCAGGTAAAGGAGTGGCTTATGTTTGTAAAAATTTTAAAAAATCCTTCGTATCTATTTTCTGTTACGAACAAGCGCAATGACAGCAGAAAAACTGGTCTGCAATCTTAACTTCAAACATATGTGTAGCTCATGCTAATAAATAGTCATCCGGACCAGATGTGCTTACCCTTATGAATCTGCAGCTCCGACAGTGCTGTAATAAGTCTGGAGGAAGAACCGGCCTGCGCAATGAAAAATCCACAATATTTATTTCCGTGTACGTAAGGGTAAAATTTGGTTTCGATAAGGTAAATGTGTTCTTAGGGCAGCCAATCTCTCAAACAACTTTGAAATTTTGTGTTGTGCACTTCATAAAAAAGCAGCCTAATTTTACAAACTTTGGGGGGGGGGGGGGGCGACGGCACTATCTATGATCCAATATCTACCCTAACGCATACCATTCTTGATTCTTCGCAACTCAATCGTACGTTGTCGTACACAATTCCAATAAGATCACGTCATTTTAAGCTGCAGTATATGGAGATAGATGATACAGGAGCGCACAAATAAAGAGAGCCCTTGCCTCACAAAAATATCTTTGTGTTGCATCAAAATTAGATATCCCCAAAAAGAAACTAGTTTGTTTATATATTGTGCTTTCTTCGTCACTGTCCGTTTTTATTATTTGCAGTAGTTCGGACTGTATATTATAGACGGAGATCTAAAATAAGCAAATACGTTTCTGATGGAGTTTTCATTGTTACAAAAAGGCATGCTTTTTTGTTCGGATGGGCCACTCCATTGCCATTTGAATATTTGTCGGTGCTTCGCACATGAGATCTTTATTCAAGTAACATACAAGCATGCACAGACAAGCGCAGGCACTAATACAGGCACAAATGTATGTACGAAAGACCACAATCACACCGTCGCCGTGTTGTAGATCGTTCGGTTGAATGTTGTACTCACTTCTATTTTTCAAGCACAAACAACACAAACTATCGCTGATTTCATTGCCCTTCGGTTCATGTATGTCACGAAGCTCGTCAGTTAAAATTTGTGTACATAAACGTTTCTTAACCTAAATATTCTTTTATGATGCCATTTAAGCAGTGTTATTACATTCAGGTACTTTTTCGGCCATTAAAAACTCAAAAGAGGGTCATTATTAGTGTTGAAAAGTGCTTTTTATACCTCTTAGAAGCTTGAACCAGGTTCCAATGAGCGCTTCCCAAGAAGACGTATAACAGCAGCGCTGTCCACAACAGCATTTCACGCGTCTTAGACCCAATCTCTGCTCTGATAGAGTGCGACTGTTTGCGTTGTTGCTATGTGGGGAAAACTCAGTTCTCAGAGATGCATTTTATATAGTAAAGCCAAATGAGGTGAACAACTTCAGCCATTGTCTGCAGTTTTTTTTTCCCTGCACAATCGTGTGTACCAGTAGCGAAAATTTGAGCGTGAGTGAACGAAGTCTATTACGATGAGTAAGGTGTCCTCCGTCACAGCACCTTGAAAGAGTGCAATGTGCTGATTCTCCTGTTGAAAGTGCCTATATGATCGGTCTTATTCTCTGCAGGCAGGCGTGCTTGTCATGAAGAAGGCAGATCGGCTTTAGATAGCAAGCATGGTTTTGACTATACTATACTAACAGTTTGGATCTGCTGACGCCAGAGTAACCACGTTTGCGTGCTATCAAGTTTAGCTTGACTTCTGTGTATAGTTTAGCAACTTGGCACAAGAGCATGGTCATTTTCTATACACTGTTGAATGGCCGCAATTGACTGCAAAGAGCTGCTTGGGGCAAGGTTTAATTATGTGTTTTTTCCTTAAACATGAAAGAGCACCACAAACACTTTTCCTGTTGCAGTACTTATGACAACAATTTGTCTAATTTAGCTTGGTAATCAAAACACCGGATTCGACACATATACTCAGTTGACTACCCTATAAAAACAAGATAAAAGCATCAACCGAATAGCTCGTACTTTATGATAAGTAGGGTAATCTAAACGTCCTCACAAAAAGAAGTATTATGTCTACACGAAGCGATACGTCACAGCTCTCTGATGCACACCCACGCACATATTACAGTGCAGATTAAAAGTAAGCCGGAACATAGTAACCAAGCTACAAAAACCAGTTCGCCTACGACTTCGAGAGTACAAAGGGGCCGCAGTAACCTATAGGCCATTTTAACACTTCCTCGCGTCTCGTATAAAAACGCACGGGCTAGAAAAAGAAAATCTGAGCTGAATTTGCGTAAGCATAGAGATTTTGACTTTGCTGTTTAGGTTTTCAGAGATTTATGGTCTTCATAAAACTGTTTTCTTTTAGGTAATTAAAAGTTACTTAACGTCCAGGTCCCAGTATACAGAAATAAATGGCATTAAATCCGGCACTAAGTACATTCAGTATGGGGTACCCCAATGATCGATTCTCGGTCCAGTTCTGTTTCTCTTGTTTATCAACGACATTTCAAATCTTCAGGGCACAGAAAAACTTTTATTGTATGCAGACGACACAAACGTGTTCTTCTCTGGTATGCATATTCAAGACCTCTATAAAAAAGCGAATCATTGGTTGGTAAATTTAGGTGTTTGGCTCAGATCAAATGGGTTAGAATTAAATGTAGATAAAACAAAATACCTCGTATTCAGACCAAAAGGGACACAAATTCCTACAAACCTGATGTTAAATTTTAATAACAAAAGCATCTTACAGTCTGAGACAATTTGTTTCCTTGGTGTAACATTTCATGAACACCTTTCGTGGACACCACACATAACTTCCCTTAGAAAAAAACCTTTGTCGAGCTGTGGGCGTATTAAACCGGCTGAGATACTACCTGCCTACGAGTGTAAAACGTCAAGTTTATTACGCGCTTTTTCATTCGCGATTAAATTATTGCTCTTTAGTGTGGTCCACCACAACGCAAACAAACCTAAATAACCTTACAATAATTCAAAAACGAGCCATACGTGCAATTGCAAACCTAAAGTATTCTGCAAGATGCGCAGCATACCTTAACAAACATGAAATATTACCAGTACGGCAACTTTACACCCAAAAATTATCCCTAGAAGTACTCCGCCAGTATAATACTAATGAAACATTGTTTGAGTTTAACTATCATGTACATAGAAGTCCGTATGAACTGAGAACGTGCTTGATAGAACAATGCCGTTCCCGGACAGGCTATGGGGATCCAAGGTTAAAATGGCAGATTCCTCACCTCCTCAACCAGTACCCTGATATTCTTGACATCATTCGATATCGTAGCCCAAACAAGGTATCTAAAGTTATGAAAGAAAAATTGTTGAGGCAAATAAAAATTACCGCTGACAGCAGTTGTTAGCGCTCTAACTTTGTCACTTTCCAGTGCCTGAAGGATGTGTGCATTGTGATTGCTTTGTTTTTTGTTTTGTTGGTTCCAATATCAATTGTATGTTCATATTTTGTTCTGGTATGATTACGCCAGTGCGCACCTTTTATTTTATTTTGGCGAACGGATGTAACTCGCTTTTTGTATTTTTGTTTTGTTTGTTTATTTTTGTTATCTTCTTCCTCAAATTGTTGTTCCTTGTGATCCCGCTGCTCCTCTGATTGTTACGGGTGGCAGGGCCCCGTCAGGCAGTTTTGTTTGCCTTTTGCCATGCCATCCAAGGCAGTTTTGAAAATTGTCTAAAATAAACGGATACAACATACAACAACAGGAAACACCCACAAGGAGAGAACAGCGAACTCACTCATGAGTGTAGTCACTCAGAATCATATCGGCTCGAACTCTGTCATGAGATAAAGTTTGAGTGAGCGTAAGACTTCTGTGTGTCGTATCATGCATTTGCACCCGACGGCGTTTGAACCCAATTGAGCCCGATGGAGATTGAGCCCGAGTGAGTCGGAGCCCAAGTGAGTTTGAGCCCGAGGACGTTTTTGTACGTGTGAGCCCGAGTGATCCTGAGAGAGCTTTTACCCCACTGAGCATGAGCCGGCGAGATTCCGCGTGATGCTGTCGAGTTCGTGCTTGAGTAATTCGGAGTGAGTTTGAGCATGCGTGAGTTTGAGTATGGCGCAAACCCGAGTGCGTTTGAGCCCACATTATGCCGAGTGAGTTTGGTTCCTAGTGAGTCTCACTCAAAATGAGACTGCATGAGACCGCACGAGACTATGGGATCTCACGTCCGTGTCATCATGAGTCATCTACGTACGGTATTTGAACGACAAACCAACTGCGTACTCATTTTTTCTAACTGAAAAAGAACCACCGCCAAGTACGAAAAATACCACTTGATGGCACTCCAGCCCGCCTCCTAAGGCCGCGCACTGAAATAAGTTAATTCAAAGCAACTGCTTCACCACTGTTCGAAGAGAGAGCGCGTGACCTTGATCAAGGCATACAAGGAAGGGGCAGCAGCAGCAAGTTTCGCTGTGCGCGTGTGGCATATAACGCACAAACTCGTTCGCGACTGCTTTTATTTCTTTTCTTTCTTTCATTCTGGCTAGCTCAGAGGCAGCCTGCTTCAGGACGTCGGTTTACGAGGCTGCTGGGAGCACCGTCATATGGTATTTTTCACATTTCGCTGCTTTTTATCAGTTGCAATAAAGGATTATGCCATTTGTTCGCCGCTCAAAATACTCCAGCTAGGTGTCCCTCCTGGGTACCTAGAAGTGCTTCATGGACACTCTAACTCGGCATGGCGCTGCTGCGCATCGCTTATGTCAAGGACGACTCTACTACTCGCCGCAGTGACCCAAGAAGAACGACTAAAGCCTGACAGCAACACGGACGTTGTTGCCAGCATACTCTACAAACGCGTGCTCGCAACACAGCTTTGTCCTCACCTCAACCGACGCTGACCACTGCCCCTCACGACTACGTGGCAATACTTGCAACGTGCACTGAACAGCGGCCGTGTTGCGGTCAGGTTTTAGTGGCTTCGCTCAGCTACGCTGCTGCCCATCACCAACAGGACGCGTCTTCCGAGCTAGGGTAAAACACCAGCCCAGCTTCATTTCGAAGCTCTTTCAATGTGCCGTTTTTGCTGGTTGCTTTCTTCAAACTGCTGCTGAGTGTTCTCCGTGCGATTCGTGTGTGAAATTGGCTCATCGTGGTGCATATGGTGCAGCACCATTAACCGTTTGTTCCAAGTGTTGGAACTTCTTCCTCTTCTGCGCTGTAGCAGACGACGTTGCATCATCATCAGCTTTATGTGATAACAAAGTGGTGGCACGCCCTCGCGCTGCACACGCAGCCAGTTCGATTAAAGCCCTAATTATCATCAGACGTGCGCTCTCCGCTCTCTCTCGACGGCTTGGAAGCCGGAGGACCTCGAGGTCCATTACATGGTGCCGAAACCCGGGATCTCGCGACAAGGCCTACCTCATCGACTCCCGGAGCCCCGCAAGTCCTTTGAACCAACGCGGCGCCGGTGAACTTGGCTCCAGAATTTCCGGCTGCCAGCTCACCGCCATGGACGTTCTTCCACGTGGTGTTACCGCCCGGTACGTCAAGCGACACGACGAGGTGAGCCATGGAGCGGTAATCTGCTCTTTGACCGCATTGCTCACCCCGAAACGGGGAGGTGGTGTGGATGCAGGTGAACCGGCTTCGACTTTCCCAGAAAAGCCTTCTTCAATTGAATGAGAAAATTGTCGCCGCAGTTACGCCTACATTACAGAAAACCAAAGACCTCTGCGCCGCTGTTTCATTTGCCAGGCTCCAGCACAGTGCCGGCCTAATTGCTGCAATCAGCGAGAAGCTAGAAGCCCTTGCATGCGGAACACGAATCGACGGCCTACAGGACGATGCTTTAGAGTCCGTTCAAGAAGCGTATAGAATTATTCGCTACCTCGAACAAAGACTTGACGGACAAAACGCACTTGCCCCTCAGGACCCACAGCTCGTAAAAGAAGAAAAAAGGCAACAGCTACGAAAATATAAGTAGAGTCATACAAGCGAGAGTAAAGAGCTGGAGGAGGAGACCGCACCCTAATGAAGACCATGGCTTCTAACGACATCGAACGAGATTCCAGTAGAAGATAATCGATCCCAAGAATTTTCAAGCATGCCTGCATCATAAGCCCGAAAGATACCACAGGCCTCCGTGAATAACCATTCGACTGAGACGGCGCTTGATATACGGCAGTCGAAAGTGCTTCCTCAATCGTAACGGACGACGACGTGATACTGGGAACAACACACCAACAGCGGAAAAAAGCCCAGCAAGGGTCAGCTGAATCCATGTCGGCTGCATCACCACCAAAAGAAAACACCCTGGACGACGTGCTAGCATCGGAAAGTGTCATCGGAAAAGTCTACGCGACTGAAGAGCTTGAAAGCTCCACTGCGTGCCGGTATGCGGCCACGAGATTCATTTCCTACATACTATATGCAGAACTTCCACAAAACAGGAAATGTAAATCTAGATGATGAAGAACTCAGCGAAAACCCAAGAAAAATTGCACCAGCCTGTATAAACCCTTCACTACGAGACAAGCCTGCCCCTGCTTCGGAGATTTGTGACTTCGACAGGATTGCGCATGGCATAAGACCGGCGACCAGGACACCAAAAGTGCAGAACATGAAACTACACGAAGGAAAGGCCGCAAAAGAGAAACTGCCCGATTGTGGTCTTCGTAAAATCACGGACCCCTCGACGAGCGTTCACCTCCACGTCAGCTTGAGGGACGCAGCCGAAGATTGCACACCCCCTTCTTCAGGAAAGAGGCCAGTTAAAAATGCTGCCGTGGGCATGATGACAACTACTACTGAGAAGGCTACCTGATGTGTTCTAAAACGCAGGAACCTGGGGCGCATTGTGGTACCGTGAAAATTGACACTACACGAGATGAAGATATTCGAGGTTCTAATCAGCGTGTGACGCGCAAGTGCAGGACCTCAATGAACCAATATCTGGGGTCACAGCGACCTTGCATCACAGCTCCGGCGACCTTGGCCCCAGAATCCACGGCCGCCAGCTGGCCGCCATAGAACGGCTACTCCGACGTCGCCAAAGCCTCCGCTCTGAGCTGGACGGCGTAATTATTGAAGCGGAAGCAGCGTTGCGAGGGCAACCTGGACTTTCGGCGTCCGAGGTGAGCTTTCCGCTTGAACGAATTTAAGCGCTCCACCAGCAGATAAGGAAGCTCGACCTGCTGGATAATGAGACTTCGGACACTACGAAATACGGCGATAAGGTTGTGAACACGACAGCGACCATGCGTTTTGAGCTGCAGAATGCCCTTGCATCCAGACTACCCACATGACCGATGAGCTGCCCGACTCCGGCCACCAGCAAGTCTAAGCTGCCTCAGCTTGACTTAATCAAGTTTGACGGGAACCGGAAGTGCTGGCAGCGTTTCTGAATGCAGTTTTCTTCGGCTGTGCACAACAACAGTGAACTGAGCACTGCAGACAAATTCAACGATTTGAGCACCCTCGTGACTACAGCAGCCGCGTCAGCAATCTATGGGCTTCAGGCCAGCGAGGGGTGCTACAAGGACGCAGTTGACATCCTGAGGAATTGCTTCGGAGACGAAAACATCATCGTCCAAGATCCTCTCAGAAGCCTTCTGGACCTGAAACCGGTTTCGTCGTCTAGCAACACACACCAACTTTGAAGTCTTTACGATCAGATACAGGTGCATGTACGAAGTCTGAAGCCGGTTGGAACAAGTCCCGCTAATTACTGCTTGAATCTACGGCAGGTTCTCTCTAGAACGCTACCGCCCGACATGGTCTTGATGTACCACGAACTCTTCAAGTCACCGACGTCTACTTCAACGACATCCAGCTCGACTCAAGCCATAGACCACCAACACAACCAGACGGCGCAGCCCGAACAAGTGCTTCAACAGCTTCTCCAGCTCATCGACCATCAAGTTCAGTGTCGAGAAGCCGTGGAGCACCATACAGGAGTGAGGACCTCAGACGTCACTGTGACCGTAGAAGAGCCACCTGAAAGCAGCAGCACTGTGACGTACATAGCATGTCGGCTCTACACCTTTCAGCGAACAACACTCAGCGGTGCCTTTTCTGCCAGTCCCCAAAGCATCGTTCAGAGGTATGCGACCTCGATGCATGGGAGATCACGCGAAAGAAGCACCTGCTCACCAGGGAAGGTCGAGGCTTCCGATGTCTGAAGAAAGGACACTTGTCCAAGGACTGCCAAGGTCGACTGCGCTGCCGCAAGTGTGCTCAGCATGAAACCACCATGCGCACGGCAGACACCCCGAGCAGCAGCAACGTGGCCTCTACACGACCCACGATCCTCCTCCAAACTTCGAACGCAACAGTAGCAGGCTCCCCATCCTCGGGGCGCCACCGAATTCTTTTCGACGGTGGAAGCCACCGCAGTTTTATCACTGCAGATGTGTCCAAGAGACTAGGATGCGAATTATTAAAAAGGAGACCTTGACTGTTGGTGTCTTTGGAGGTAAAAAGAATGCGAGACCCCTACGAAAAGTACATGTGTTCATCGCTACCGAAAAAACAGAGAGGACGGTACAGATTGACGCGCTCGAAATTGACATACTATGCAACGACAATATTTTCATTCCGCACGACCAAGTCATCACGAAGATGAGAGAAATGCACTTAGACACAAGTGCACTCAGGGCACAGTGATTCAATGAAAGCAAAATATCGATCCTGATTGGTGCAGACCACTACTAGGGTCTAGTAACCGGCAATAAAAAACCACTGACCACGACGCTCAAAGCAGTGGAAACGTTGCTCGGCTGGACTGTACAGGGTCCGCTGGCAGTAGGAGCAAAGGTCACGCACTGTACCAACGTCATCGTGCTACGTGCGTGCGTGAGCGCCAACGAGGTGTCGCAAGTTCCGAACCATTCGTCGCAAGTTGACGGCATAGGCGTCAAATGCAAGAAAAAGCAAAGCTCGGACACCACCAAACCGGTTATGACACGGGTTAAAAGGGCCGTCGAAGCGATGAACGCGCGACAAGAGGTTGTTTTCCCGTAGAAACGAAGCCTTGACCTAGGGGATACACTTGCTATTGCGACGATTCGGATCCATACTTAAACGAAAAAACCAGATAATAGTGCCAAGCCTGTGAGAATGTGTTACGCAACGACTGGAGTGCACTTGAAAAAAAGAGCCAAGACAGAACTAAACATGTCTTGTGGTCCAGCACGCCCACACACAGGTCCTTCATGGGGAAGTATGAGAAATCCTGATCGAAGTTCGCAAGAGATGCTGGATACCACTCGCCGACAACTAGTAAAACAGACAGGACATTCGACGATGCTTTCATATTCAAAAGTTTAACTGCGCGAAAGACGGATACCAGAAAGGACACAGACGAGCGCAGGACACAGACCTGCGCTCGTCTGTGTCCTTTCTTGTATCCGTCTTTCGCGCAGTTAAACGTTTGAATATGAACCCCTTCCAACTCGCCCAGCTGTCTCTCATTCTAACCGACCATGCTTTGTCGGCCCAAGTTTTCAGTCGAGCCAGATTCAGTTAAGCAAGAAATGCACCCGCTCTGCAAAGATCATACAACTGTAGCGCACCTGCGTCATCTGTCGACGGGGGAGAGTGTTTGACCTTTTTGCTCTTCTGCGTTGTAGCAGACGACGCTGCATCGTCATCAGTTTCATGTGACAACCAAGCGGTGGCACGTGCGCGCGCTGCACCCGCAGCGAGTTCGAATAAAGTCCTCATTATCATCAGACGGGCGCTCTCCGCTCTCTCTCGACGGCTTGGCAGCCGGAGGACCTCGAGGTCCATTACACCAAGGAATCTGAGAGTGGAATGCGAGCTTTTAGATGCAGAGCATCTGATTCACTCGCCTTGTCCCTCCGGCGTCGTCGTCGTTGTTGTCGGCGTTGTCCACCCCTCTGCCATTCTCCATTCTCCTCGCCGCGCGAGCTGCGCTCTCCGCCGCTCTCCGCCGCTCACCCCCTCTCCTCTCCGATAACGAACACTCTCTCGCGAGGGGCATTGGATTTGATTTGATTTGATTTGATTGGATTGGATTGGATTGGATTGGCTTGGCTTGGCTTGGATTCGGTTGGATTGGATTTGGATTGGATTGGATTAAAGTGGATTGTGTTGGATTGCGTTGCGTCATAGCCGCGGCACGTTGCGTCATAGCCGCGGCAGGCGCGCTGGGGCCGGCGCATGTGCAGTACTCTCTCTTCCGCGGTTTCCTCTCCTTCGGGCGCGCTGCGCATATAACCGGTGTGCCGTTCTCCGGTGAAGCAACATCCACGCTTGGCTCAAACACCTAGAGTCCACGCCGCTTTACAAGTACGCCAACGTCGTCATAGACTGGGACCAGCTTATGCAGTCCCCTCAACGTTATGAGCGCTATAAAACGCGTTCCCTTCGCCGCTCCGCCTATGCGTCGCATCTACACAGGGGTTCCCGCGAGGGGAGGTGGGAGTTTTTCGCTCCCTACAAGGTTTCGACATTGGTGCCTGTGCTGCTTGCTTCGTGTATTGCCCGGCGTGATTCCGGCCGTCACTCCTATCTTGTAGCTGTGATGGAATATGCGTAGCAATATTGACTAATTATTCAAAACTTTTAGCTCCCACGCAGTATTTTAGTAGTCTATTATATCCTGTGGGATCTGTAGTCGCATATTTTGACGTGTGTTGGTATTGTATCTTCCGTTCAGAAGAATTTATTAAGCATGTAGTCTTACGTTTGTGCGAAGGGTGAACAACAAAACGCACAATGCTTTTTAACTGTACATAGAAGCTCTAGTTGAGGCTGTGACCTGTACTACCCACTATGATGCCTGCTTCGCTTATATTTATATCAGCAAGGCAGGTACAGAGACTGATTCTAAATGATTGTCACATATACAGCAGAAAAGTGCCGCATTCTTTTGTGCTTGCATTGGGAGTTAGGATAGGATGATGTGTTGTTTTATGCCCAATTTGGCCTTAGTGTGAAACTCTGTTTTATGCCTAATCACCCGGGATTTTCTGTTTCTACTAGTGGAAGAGCTGTATCATAGCCACTTTTACATTTCAACTACTCTTCTAGACCTCATTGGTACTTGCATCAATTATGGGCGGGAATACCACAAGGACATTGAATAGACAGGACGGGTGCTACTTGCAACCGATTTATTTAGGGTGCGTCGATCAGGTATAAGAAGCATAAAAAAGGTCACAGGTGTTCGGCAAGAGCACAGTCCTTGGAGTAGATTAATAAGGAGGGGGCGCACTCACAAATTGTTCTTTTATTTGATACTAAAAGTTTGTTACTTTATGTGCCCTTACATCTGTGCTTTCTTCCACTATTGTTATTTTTGTCAACTAGGTTGCACAATTGCAACCTTTGCACTCAAACAAACGGCCTGTGTAATTTTCTACCGAAGGCGCACATTTTCAAGTGGTCACTGATACATCAGCTGATTCGGCCAAAAAAAAGCTTTATGTCAAGTCAAAGTGTTCTCATCGCATGACTAACAAGGGGACTACCAATTAGCAAGCTTCTTACCACACATTTTGGGCGTCTGTGCTTGTGTTGGTGTTGTTGTACAAAGCATCGCACACTTCCGAGGTACTGAAAACACAGTCGGAAGATTTTTTCTCCAGGCGGCCTTTTTAAAGTTCTGCACAACTCGATGTGACCTTGGTATGATCTTGGGAAGAGTTTCATTTTAAAAATGGTCTACAGTAGCCCTTAGTGATACAGATTTTGCCTTATAAAGTCAAAGCCAAGATATTTATATGACTAAAGAACAGATAACGTTTGCACCTGCACTATTTTTATGCGGGAGCACTAGGTTCACCACTTTGTAGTGCTGTGCCCGCTGTTGAGTGCAGCCTGTCAGTCAAGCCTGTGTGTGCCCTGAATGGTGACGCATGCTCTCTCAGGGATTTGCAAGGACAGGGAACTGTTATAGTGTGGAAGCACTAGGAGCAGGGTCCATGTGGACCCCCTTAGTGAGTGCTGTGGCTGCAAACGATTCACAGCGGACGACAGTACGGAGAGACGGTTAGCATTTATATATATATATATATATATATATATATATATATATAATATATATATATATATATATATATATATATATAATATACATACTAGAGGGAACGCCAAAGAGGGGACGCCAAAAATTTGTATTACCATAAATTTATCTTAAGGAGATGTTATTGCGTTGTGGATGTTACAAGAGAACAAAAATTTTACAAATGAATGTTACAAGGGATGTTACAAATAATGAATGTTACAAGATACCAATACATTTTCCTTTTGTGCCATTCGTAAGCAAGTGGAACGAGCTACCCTACGAGATTGTAACGATAAATGACCCGTCTAAATTCCAATCTGCCCTCTGAACATTTCTGAATGTTCAAAGTTCCGTCTGAAAATTCCTGTGAGCCCTTTTGTATCTTGTTTACCAGTGCAGCGTTGATGATCAACTGCCATGTGTACTTCGTTGGATTGGAATGCACTGTAGGTGTTAAATCGCTGTGTGGTCACTCCCGGTCATTTCTTCTTTTTTTCCAAATGTATCTTTTGCCCAGTTGTGTCTATTCACTCAGTGCGGTGTTTTTACACGTATTGACGTATACCTCGTATAAATAGTACCCCCCCTATGTATTGCCGCTCGGGGCCTTTAGGGTGCTCAAATACATAAATAAAAGTGTTGTTCATCTTAATCATGGCACATAGAGTTTTCCTTGACCGGACTCTACTTTATAACTTCTACAGGTGGGAATCTTTGGGAAAAAAAGAGGTGAGCACGGCCAGTGGTCAATTTACTACAACAGCGAAAGAGGGCAGCCACCAATTTGGAGAGGCGGAAAATGCGGGGAGCCTCACCTCGCGGAATCAACATGGCTTTGTGAAAGGGAGGCGCAGTTTTCTTACAATATACATATGCACAGATAATATATATATATTATATATATATATATATATATTTATATATCCACTCTGTTACCCTTAATGACCAGCGGTTATCTTGCCTTCGCATTACATGCCCTGCCCACGTCCATTTCTTCTTCTTAGTTTCTACTAGTATGTCTTTAACACCAGTTTGCTCCCTGAACCACTCCGCTCTCTTCTTGTCCCTTAATGTTACACCTATCATTTCCCGCTCCATTGCCCGCTGAGTCGTTCTCAATTTAAGTTGAACCCTCTTAGTGAGCCTCCAGGTTTCTGCCCCGTAGATGAGTACCGGTAAGATGCAGCTGTCATACACTTTCTTCTTCAGCGACAATGGTAGGCTGCTATTCATTATCTGAGAATGTCTGCCATTGCACCCCACCCCATTCTGATCCTTCTAATTATCTCTGCCTCATGGTTGGGATCTCGGGTCACAAAGATCTCGCGGCAGAAAGTTAGATGGCAGAAGAAGTTTGCGGGGATAAATTGGTCACAGTTGGCACAGGACCGAGGTAATTGGAGAATAATGGGAGAGGCCTTTGCCCTGCAGTGGGCGTAGATAGGCTGGTGATGATATATATATATATATATATATATATATATATATATATATATATATATATATATATATACTTGATGTTTGTGCGGTGTATGGGCCCCACAGGCTCCACTGGCGGATGGACGGGCCCACTCTTTCAACTGACATCGAAGCTCAGTGTCACACATTCGTCGTACTGAACAAAAAGCAAATCAGAGCGATGACCAAGCTGTGCTTCCTCTTTTCAAGCGTTTCCACTTGCACTTCATGTAGTCAAATGACTTCCAAACTCTTCTTTTAATGGAGGAGGGGATGTAGTTCACAGAAAACAATGAAAATGAAGCGCCGACTGTGCATGCTGCATGAGATTTTGAAAAAACACATTATTGTCTTCCAAAGGAATTAGATGCACTACTTCTGCTATAATTTTTTGGTAGAAGTGTACAATGATAAAATTTGTTACTGCAAATCACGTACAAATAGAAAGCGTAACTGCAAAAAGAAGAAGTGATGTTCGAAAGTGAATATCAGTGGGTTAGTGTAATGGCTCGGAAAGCTGAGCTAAAAAAGAAAACTTAGGCAATCACGGCCTGACATGAGGGTGTGTGCACTGATTACGAAATGGTACAAAAAAGGTGAAGAAAAGACAGCGGAGCAGTAGAAAATATTTGGCACACATTTATGGAATAAGTGTGGCTCTTCAACATGCTGTGAATAGAAGTATATATTTGACTGGCTGCAGCCATTCCAGTCATTTAACCTTGTTATGCATGCCTTCTAGGACCAGTATGTTACTGCAGACATTGCCAACAAGTAATAACTCAATGTCTTGCTCATACCGTTCTGTATAGTGAAAGTTCTTCCCATCTTTTGAACTCTGCTCTGGTAACATTTCACTTAAAATAATACATACCAGAGTTAACACATTGGCTTTGGGAAAGGTTTTGCATGCATTAGGCTTTCTTGCACTGGGTAGGTGTCATGCAATACACCCCAACTAAGCAGGCGTGCCTTGTAGTAACTTACTGTAACTGCCCAGCAGCTACAATGTTTTGCTGCCATCATCGAAGACGTGGGTTCGATCCCAGACGTGGCAGTCATTTTTCTGGTAGAGGTCAAAACGAAAACCTGTATATAGAGATTTCTTTGATGATTCCAAGGCCCCAAAGTGGTCCAACTTGATCCATAGCCGCCAATGTGGTGTCCTTCAAGTTGCATGTGCAGCTTCGACGTATAAAATAAAGCCCCCTCCCTACCTCCTGCAATAAGGTTACGTATTTCAGCTGTTGAGGTCACTTAATTACATTAGACCAATAGAGGACCTTTACTTTCAGATTTCATAATATTGACTCAGAAATTTGGTGCTCCTTTGACAGGCCAGTGTTTCATTGCAGCCTTTAAGGATTTAGGGTATTGCTTTAAACAGTGAGCAAACTATGGTGTAAACCAGATATCATTTCAGACAAGAAGGGCAGAGAGGTCGGTAATGTTACAGGTCGCAGTAAAATGTTGTGCCACCTTTGTAAACATTTTGGTCAAGTTGACATCGTATTCATGATATGACTGGGATCCTTTTAAATTTGTAATAGTGCCATGGAGGCCTTTCCTGCGAGCTAGTGTACATAGCCGAAGTGACAACTCTTCAGTAAAAAATTTCTCTATGCACTCAGTGAAAAATAAAGTAGCTTTCATGGCTTGCTTTGCTGCCATATTTTCATTTTAACCTTTTAAAGGATCCATGAAGAGAAAATGCAAGTTTGTTTTATTCGAAAGATTTCGTGTTTTATAGTGCCCCCACCGCTTGTCCGGATACAAACGATGCTTTATTCAGTAAGAAATTAATCAATTTCAGTTAGAATTTTTATTTTCCCACTAAATCGTTTCTTTTCTTAAACTGCAATGACATGACAGGAACCGACCCCTCTGCAGCTTAGAGTGCCTTGATTCACGCGTCTGCCATACAGTGTAGAGACACGTATACGCTGGCGCTGCCATTTTGTGTCGCTCACTCGCAGCAGAAGCAAGCCATTATATCAAAACCGTGCTAAAATTATCGCCGCAACGCAGTTTACTTGCAATGTTTGAATCATCTCATCTGTATCGCGTTGCTAGGTCTCGTGGGAAACGAAAAGAACAACGCAGTGAGCTCTTTGACGGAATTGCGGCGGTACGGGACCATTCAAAGGGTGTCGCCACTCTGTACGGCGGTGCTGGCCTCCAGGTACCCTACGGTGGTGTGCCCGCGTTTTTTTAAATGCAGAGCATTTCAGTAACTCACCATGTCACCCTCGGTGACGTCCGTAGTCGTAGTCCGCACCCTCCCCCTACACTATACAAAAAAAATACTATCCGGCGCCTGGTTTCGATCCCTCGACCCCGAGGGCGGAATGCAATGTACATGGTGCTCTACCCACTGCGCCACAAAGCCGACACAGAATGGGAGGCTACGAACGCGCCTTATATCCTTGACTCATTCAAACTACGTCAAGAAGCTGCTGATACAACGCATTCACTACCACCAACCCCCAAACACTAAACGTTAACGCAATACACCCAACCCCTATGCGACGCATTTACTCGAGTCCCCCTCGCGGGGAGATGGGCCCAATTTTTTCGTTACCTGAACCACATGGCGCCACCATACTGTGGCACGCCGTTTTATGCCTTTGGATTGTATTTGACCGTATTTAAACTTCGCGTGTTTTTGTTCTGGGGGAACATTCCCCCCCCCCCCCCCGATTTAAAATCTTGGCTACACCAATACTTTTAAAAATCGCAGCCACATTATTTCAGTGCTTCACTGCATTTTGACGCCGGAGACGTGCTGAGACAACGACTGAAACAGTGCTCGCTCGGCAAATATGGTCATGCAATACACCGTTGCTCGCGTCAATCGGCAAGTGTCGTCTGAGACAACCCCAAAGCCCCGCAGTGCTGTGCAGCTAAAACAAGCATTGTGCGCGCAGTACCAGCAGCAGTACGCATCATTACTTCTATGGTTACATGTGGTTTAGTAACTACCACAATTTGTCCCACCATTCTTATTGCTTTATAAAGAATGTGCCATAAATTTAAGCCCAAATCGCTCGTTCGGCTAGCTTATAGGCTCTACCTAATTTGTGTCTGCTTGTGCAGGCGTCCGCTAATCGCAGAGCGGGCTCGAATGACATCATAGTTTCTGGTACGGGAAATGAGCTGGTGGGTCGCATGGCCATTCCCTTTTCTCCTAATTATGTAGCTTGTTTGAACGACGTTTACATTAAAGTGGTGTCAGTATGATTCTAACGAGGCAATGTTTTGAATGAACCAAACTTGCGTTTTCTCTTTATGGCTCCTTTAAGCAGGACCTCGCCGTCAAGGTTACTTGTAGAACTGACACTTCGTTGATTGACTTATTGTAAGGTTTAATGCGCCGACGCAACGCAGGCGATGAGGCGCGCCAGTAGTGGAGTGCTCCGGATTATTTCTGACCACCTGGGGATTTTTATCGTGCGCCGAAATCTCGTACACACGGGCGGTTTTGCTTTTCGCCTCCATCAGAAAAGCGGCCGGCGCCGCCGGGAATGGAATCCGCGACTTCGTGCTCAGCGGCGCAACGCCTTTGCCACTGAGCCACGGCGGCGGGTAGAACTGACACTTGGACAAGCAGATGCAAACTACAATGACGAGATGCAACACAAAAAAAGAATTGTACTTGTAAATAAATTTTATTTATAACAATCATCATCATCATCATCACCAGCCTATCTACGCCCACTGCAGGGCAAA
Source organism: Haemaphysalis longicornis (assembly GCA_013339765.2). Taxonomy (NCBI): domain Eukaryota; kingdom Metazoa; phylum Arthropoda; class Arachnida; order Ixodida; family Ixodidae; genus Haemaphysalis; species Haemaphysalis longicornis. Next base: position 32,294 of record JABSTR010002300.1, read on the forward strand.
CGCCTCTCCCATTATTTTCCAATTGCCTCGGTCCTGTGCCAACTGTGACCAATTTATCCCCGCAAACTTCTTTATCTCATCTGCCCATCTAACTTTGTGCCGCCCCCTGCAACGCTTGCCTTCTCTAGGGATCCACTCTGTTACCCTTAATGACCAGCGGTTATCTTGCCTTCGCATTACATGTCCTGCCCACGTCCATTTCTTCTTCTTAATTTCTACTAATATGTCTTTAACACCAGTTTGCTCCCTGACCCACTCCGCTCTCTTCCTGTCCCTTAATGTTACACCTATCATTTTCCGCTCCATTGCCCGCTGAGTCGTTCTCAATTTAAGTTGAACCCTCTTAGTGAGCCTCCAAGTTTCTGCCCCGTAGGTGAGTACCGGTAAGATGCAGCTGTCATACACTTTCTTTTTCAGCGACAATGGTAGGCTGCTATTCATTATCTGAGAATGTCTGCCATATGCACCCCACCCCATTCTGATCCTTCTAATTATCTCTGCCTCATGGTTTGGATCTGGGGTCACAACTTTGCCTAATTAGATATATTCGCTAACCACTTCCACTGCCTCGCCACCTATGTCAAACCGCTGTGCTGTCCCGAGGTTATTGATCATTACTTTAGTTTTCTGCATATTCATTTTCAGGCCCACGGTTCTACTCTGTTCGCCCAGTGCGGAAAGCATGCTTTGCAATTTATAACAATACACACAAATATATACACCTACATACACTTGTAATGTAGGTTTTGGACTATAAGGCATACAACTGCAATTACCAAATATATTTGCGTCATTTGTGTACTCACATTGAGGTGTACAAAACACCTGTAATCACGAAAAACAATAGCAATGGCTACGAAAGGCACACGTACTCATTGAAAGTTATATTCCAACCTCTACTGCAACTGCACTTCAAGAACAATACACAAACAATCCATTTGAATTATGTGTATGCTCAGCTGAAGAGGATGAAACAAAGCTGCGTTAGCACGTTCTCCTCGCCATGCCAGCTGTGCGTTAGTGCGCATGCGTGACTCTCTCTCATCACTCTCTCTCTCGGAGAGCGGCTATGTAACCGCGGTATCTGCAGCGCGCTCCTCAGTCGCTCCGTCAGTCGCTCTTGCTGCTACTGCTCTGACTGCTGCTCCGATTAGTTGAAATGGACACTAGCATGCCTGCTACCGCGTAATTGGAAATGTACGTGTGATTGAGCATCATTTAAGGTTAGCTACACTTCAACCACATTTGGGTAAGCAACATAACGGAAACGCGAATGGAACCCCGTGAGATGCCTTGCATCACTGCAGGGTTCCCCTCGCGGAAGATGGTGGCAATTTTTTTTCTCTCTCTCTTGGTCTGTCTTCCCCCGATGTCGCCTCGGAAAAGGGAAGAGAAGGAACGAAGCCGCTGGCGGCCTCCTTCTTTTGCATTTAGCTGTTGTTGCTCTTTCGAGAGTTGTCCCGCACATTTCGTAGATTGCTGTTTCCCTCGGAGGTAACCATAGGAGCCCTTTTTGGAAAACGTTCAGACAGCCTTGGAAATGTTACCATCAAAGTTCTTGTGTTGCGTGCGCGTTTGTTCTTCTTTTGCGTGCGTGTTATTTGTGCATGGTGTGTGAAGGCGTAGCGAACGGCTGGAATTTTCGAGTTGCGCAGGTGTCGTACACGTGTCTCACGACACGTGTGACTGGGTGAGGGTGAACCAACGCGGAAGCAATGGCCCCTACAACTGCAGCCAATGTAGAGAAGCGCAAGAACGTGGATTTTGCGACAGAGCTGAAACCCATTCAGCGGGTCGAGGCAAGAAGGAAAAAGTCGACGGAGTGTCTTCGGACGACTTCGTGAACGCTGACAGCAATGTGCAGGCTGTTTCTGGCCTCGGTGACGAGAATATCGTAGCTGCGGCCGCAGTAACCCAGGCTGATAAGCTCGAGTGGCGCAGATCGTCCGAACGAGGAGGCGGCTGCACGATCGTACTCCGCCGATGAAGTAGGGGCTGCGTTCAGCTTGATTCGCCGTTGTTGCGGCGCCATGGAAGGAACTGGGCTGTCGCATCTGGATAGTCTCGAGAAGATGGAGACGACCGTCTTAAATTTTATTTTCAGGACGAAAAAGCTGGCGAAGATCAGTCATTTTTTTCACGCAAATAAAGCATCCTGTTGCGTCATGAGTGTAGAATTAGTTGTCATTCTTCAATACGCAGATCGCTAAAGGATCGTCCACCACAGGTAAGGTCTCAGAGCCCATATTTTTTATATCAAATTTTTCATATATCGAACTATTTCTCGATCCCATTGGAGTTCAATATATCCGTGTTCGACTGTATCAAGAGATAGACCACCTGGAATTGTGGACCAGAAAACTTTACCAAAGCGTCGAAAAGCTCCCAAAATCCTTAGAGGGCAATCGAAGTAGCACAGAGGACAGTATACTTCTACACAGGTGAAAAGCGAAGCACAACTGTAGAAACACCTTAACCGACCAAAACACCACCGAATGTTACAGAGGAGCTAGCTTTGCTCAATAAGAAAATTTGTAATTAGAAAAAAATGGAAAAACACATACATCTGAAACAAATCCAGGTGAAAAGATGTAAAACATGTAACATCTTAAGATTCTCACTAGATGCAGGAAAAAAAGAACCGAAGCCACAACTTGACCACAATCATTCATACTTATTTCGGGACAAAAAAAGGACTTTTCACAGGAAATATAAGTAAAACACGCAGGCCCAAACGAGCAACTGTATCCGTACGCTGGGAAAGATAACCAAAACTTAGACATACCGATACCCGTAAAGGGAGTACGAGCAGCCCGAGACACGTCGCACAGAAAATGTGCACGTGGTTTAGACGGCATAACTACTAAAATACAAAGAAACCACTAAAAACTCAATGGAGGCCATAACTACGTTCCTGAACTATGTTGGGAACGGGGAAGCAGATTGCAAATGGAGTAAATGATGCCTCAACCGTGTAAAACGGTATATATGGAACATACAAGACGAACCGCCCTAACATTTTGCATGGCGAAGTTCACGTAGCATGTAGTCCTAGCCCTACTAAATAACTTGGCATATGATAGACGCCTATACCGTCACACTATCATAGGATTAGGCCTAAATTATGCCTACAAAATACAGCATTAAGTTTAAATGGAAAAAGGGAAATAAATGATACTAAAGCAATAATAAGCCCGAAAGTCACAAAACCTTCGTCTTTTGATAGCAGAACACACAAGTCCCTATTGGATACTTCAGAAACAAAGCAGTCAAATTACGAACTCATACATCCATCACGGACTACCTGCGCTGTCGTGCGTCGTAAAACACTATAGGAGGAGGGACATCAGAGAATGTCAAAGTCGAAGCAGAAGCGCACGGCAAGGCTCAGTGCTCTCTGCCTTTTTATTCAACATCATATGATGATGGGACTGCCCGCAGACCTCAACAAGACAGACTGTTTCCATGGTAGTCAATATGCAGACGGTATAACTAGTTGCATCACGGGAGGTAGCGATGGCCACTTTGAGGAAACTCTGCAGACGGCCATTATTCCACTGGTACACTACGTATCCGTCCGACGTCTTAAATGTTCAGAGGTTGCAAGGAGATATCCAGTGTTCACCACTGAAATCAAAACTGCTACTCCATGACCTAAGCCGCAGAGGACGGAAAAGTACCAGCGAAACCCCAACATTACACCAGTTGTATGCGGAATCCCAATTAACAACGTTAAAAGTATAAAGGTTCCAGGGCTTTGGCTGCAGATGAACAGGCACCATGGCGAAACCATCAAATCACAACAGCAGAGCACCCATCAAACAATATTACTTGTCTAGAGGATCGCCGTCCGACAGGTATTACGGATTCATGGAGACTAAAGTCTCCGATTCACGCAATTTTTTATCGTGTGCCCTATACTATGCGCTGCTGTGCACCTCAACTTCAAGTCTTTGAAATGTTGGAAACAAGCATTAACGGAGCTTGGGTTACCTACCTGTACGCCTAATGAATAATTATTAGCTTTAGGACTCAACAACACTGCGGAAGAACTTACCCAAGCCCACAATGTGACCTAATACGAGATACTAACTGACAGCTAAAAAGGTAGGTGTATATTCGACACTCTAAGGATTAATTACGCGTCGCAAGAGGACACCAAAGTTGATATTTCGAGGATATATGTGAATGGTCAAAGTACTTCCGTTACCCATAAATAGGACGCGGAACACAACAAGAGAAAGCGGCAAAAGAGACCCAAAGCCATGGCAAAAAAATGCTGATGATTACTATATTTCGTATTGCAAACATTCTGCAGAGCGAAAAGTGCAGTCTTCTCGGTTACAGCGCATGGCCACTGCGTATCAGGAAGTGATCGCGTGATGAGCGAACGCATATCTCGCACCGGGTATCCGACTCCAAGCATGGTGTTTGAACCTCCCGCGCAATAGTCAGCAATTGTAAGCGCCCGCGGCGCAAACTGCTTCTCAGAAAGTGGTCGAAAGTAGGTGCCGCAGGTAAGTCAATCGTCTGCAGCACTGTCGAAACTACAGAATTCGACACAGCCGCTGAATCGGCTAGATCACTGGCAACGGTCTCCACGACAGCGAGATTCATATTACGTGACTCCACGCAGAAGATATAAACGTTTTTGTAAGACGCATGTCGCCAGATGCAATACGCGTTCTTCTGAAGTTTAAAGTCACAAGGCAATTCCAAATATATTGAGAACCTGCACACTCTTCCCTCCGGGCAACGTCGCAGCATACTATATGGATTGAGGGTTACCCTTTTGAGCGACTCAGGAGCCTCCTGTGAGGTCGCCAAGAGACTTCATGGTCGTATACAGGGAAATCGCTAACCATTAAACATTCGAACGTGGACTACATCCCCCGCCCATCCATTCCTACGCAAAAGGCAATCGGTATTCTGGCGCCTCCTTAGTCACGTATTCAATCCCGGTGGCGTACAGTCACTAGTGCCCTGGGCAGTGTTCAGGCGTCTGCGCACTAGGTATGGATCAGGCGGACCTGCCACATATGCTATGGGGTAGCCCTGAGACGCCCCAATAAAATTGTAATATCACGAATGACCAGAATTGACATACACTGCTGCTCAACTCTGGGCCGTCCGGGTAGCTAAACATGTCGCCAAAGTGCAAACGCTGCTAGCCGCCGTTTAAGGATGACGACCAGTGCTCCTTATAAAGAGGAGGACAAAAATATAATTACCTCTTTGTCTGTCTCTCTCTCTCTCTCTCTCCGTGACCGCAATTTCTTCGGGACCCTCCCGTTATGAGCACCATTCCGACATTGTAGAAGCAATGTAGACTACAAAGCGATCTTACTTTACCTTGCTGATGACCACCATTCACAGGAAAACGCACTGCAGGAAAACCAAATCTCTAAATCGTAGATGGTGATCGGGGGTGTGAGGGAAGTTGGTTGAAAGGCGAAGCTTTGGCTCGTCAAAAGCCAATCACTTCAAAACCGAAATATGTCCCGCCCGGTGTTTTTTATATATTTCTTTGTATCTGATGGGTGACCGCTCTAACCTTTATTGAGATAATAGAATTTGACGCTCCGAAGCTACTTCTGGGCCATGAAGCTCGCCGTAGTGAAGGGCTCCGTGTTAAGGTTAATTACCGGCGAATTTTTAACTCGTGACAAAATGTAAATGAGCAGGCATTTTCACTTTTCCCATAAATCTACGTATCAGCCATAGCAGCCGTGCTATAGCTCGCGACCTTGGCTGCTGCACCACAAGGCTTTTTTTTAGTTTTTGAGCCACCGCGGTGCCTCACTAAGCCTTATTATTATTGCAACATATATCGTAGGCCTTGTTATGACATGCATATACTCACATTAAATTAAACACTCATGCCATAACAAGGATTCATTTACCTAAACTACCACCGGAACACCTATAAAAGGCGAAACGTTTAAGAGCATGCCAGACAGGGAGATTTTGTGGTAACAACTGGCAAAATAGAGTGAACAGCCTGCATGATAAATATGGCCTCTTCGTGTGAGGGGTCAAATTACTCCCCAAACTTGTGGTGATATCACACAGTGTAGTATTCTAAAAGTCTTACAAACATTGGATAGACAAACACGTACAAACAAAACACTTAATCTTGAAAAAGAAAGAAACAACAAATTTGCAAATGGCTGTGCTAACCAGCGACCAGGCTTGGTTAAGAAGAAAAACAAAGAACAAAGATCTACTCACGCCATTTAACTGCGGACACAGGGCACAATTAGACTTTTCTCCAATAGGACGTTTGGCGGAATGTTTGTACTGCTGTTGACAGCATTATGCTCCAGCGTTAGTGTTTAGGAACCAATGTGTTATTGCCGTCTTTTCAATTTCTTGTTTGTTTTCAGAGCTGCATCGCCAAGCTTCGGTATGTTACAGCGATACCGTTCAGGTTGCGTACACTCTACTCAAAAGGGACAAAAATATGTAGGCTATAAGTAACCGGTATGCAATGATATCGTTTATTATTCGGTGCGTGTCAACACTTGCAACGAGAAAAAACTAGAAGACGAATAAAGGAGAGTACATTGAAACTGCATATGTTACGAATGCAAGTTTTTTTGCAATAATATTGGAACGCCTGCGTTGTTGTGTAACGACAGGGCAAAGTACATTCTACGAGAAGGGTAGACTATTGTGTCTTGCCTAGGATCGGCGTATAAAAGGTTCGACCCACCCTTGGCTGCTCTAGGAAAACCAAAATTTTCTTTATCAGCATAACTCAACTTCGCAGTTTTGTGAGGACGCATATGGGCTCTGAACATAGATCATTGGTTTGTCGGCCACTTCCGTACCATGTTCCTGTGACCGGAAGACACTCTGCTGAACTCCAAGCACTAGTCACCTCACTACCAAACCGGTTTCGTTGTTGAGGTGCCTTCCAATGGCTCTTGCTCGGTCTTGATAAGAGGCGCTCTACACTCTCTCAAAGCAACGACTTTAAATCATACGTATTGAACCAACCACTGCCGCAAGGCGGAAACGTGTACTAAGTGGTATAACGTTTGGCAGTAAATACTGCGCTGACTACGGCTGGATACATCAACTTCCAAGTAGAATAAAATCTGATATTTTATTTTCGTCAGACCCTATAAGCACATTTTTTACAGACACACGAGCTATTGCGGGGGCCGTACAGCAAATTGAAATTTATCTGAGGAATATCACTTATGAGCAGGTGTGTACGCGTTTTAACTGACCATATTTAGCAACAAAAATTAGAACATCTTGTTCATTATAACAGTGGTTAAAACTGGAAGCTTAAAACTTGTGTCTTGCAGAGGTATGCTCTACACCGTTAAAGAAAAAAATAACTCCTACCTTACAATAAATGCCGATATTTTCTTTTTATGAAATATGAATGCATATTTCTTCCAGATACAGCTGTCTTTTATTGGCCAATGAAGCAAAATTGAGAATTTGCTCATCGCTGGCACGTCTCAGCAGATGTGTACAGACCTAAGCGCATTAGAGAAAAATTATCGACCTTTTCTTAAAAGAAAGATTAGGAAAACCCGAAGCTTCCTCCCTTGCAACCTACGTTACAGCCCAAAAACGAAAGTGCGTCGACCATGTTGAAATAGCCAAATCGATTGGACGTCGGCTTTGTAAGACGAGAGAGCCATGTTCAATGCCAACGAGCCTTTTTTCTTGAGCCGCTTGATGCACCATTGTGGAAACCTGTTGCCGAAGTTGGCTTGGGTGGAGTGCGTTTTGGCCTAACGATTGATAGCACCACTGAGGCACAGAAAGTTTTGCTTTAGTACCCAGAAATCACAATATTTCTTTTTCTTGAACATGTGAATTTCTGTTTACGCAGGTAGCATATAAATGCCCATGCAGGTTTCTTTATATTGTCACGAAGACAAGGACGATGCAGTTGTGTTGAATGAGAAACACGTTTATTGGAGCGAACTTGTGCTCCCCTAACAACTCAAAAGAATACAGAGGCGGCGAAGCAGCGGTCAACAAAGTGACTTGCACAGGCGAGTGTCGTCGAATCGAATGCCCCGGCGTCCGCACTGCAGGCTTTTTATCTTTTGGCGCGCGTGGTTCTCGAAACGTCGATTCGCATCGAGAACATAGTAGATCCAAGAAGATTATTCTGGGCGGTTCACGTTAGATCGGAATGCTCTCCCTATCACAACAGATAACACATGCGGCACAGAAAGAAAGAATGGAACACGCGCTTCCCTTGGCGCAGAGATAACACAGACCGGCGCAGCCGGGCGGTAAAAGCAAAACACAAATAAACAAACCCAATGTATGGTTCGCGGCAATATTATAGAGCCCTGTCTCCAAAGTTTCTTTGGCTGTTAAATTCGGGTCATTGAATTATACGGTTTATTGGTAAAGCAAAGGCTCTCCCTTCCCCAAAAGGGACAGATAACCTGCAATAGTCAGCTTCAAACAAGCTCGTCCTGAGACATGCAAGCACAATTAGGGAGCACGTAGAAGCTGCGGTGGTTCAGTGGCTCAGGTGTTCGTCTGCTGAGCTCAAGAAGGCTTGTTGGGAGGAACCCCGTGCTGAGAAATTTACTATAATTTATATGGAAGCCGGGAGAACCACACATAGAAAAAATTAGTACAAATAAATTAGACATGCAGAGTTGGTACAGTGTGTAAGACATAGTGCGGCTGAGCCCAAAGAGGCGCGATGCATCCGTACCGAGCAGGCGGCTTTACATCTGGAGGCGAAAAGGGAGAACGCTCGTGTGTTGAAGTTTGGTTGCAGGTAGAAAGCCCCAGGTGGTCTGAAGTTATCCGCAACCCTCCACGACGGCGCCCCTCATACCTCAGGTATGCTTCGAGGTGTTCATTCAAATAACCAACGCGCGATGGTCTTCGGATATGTGTAACAGAATCCTGGCCACTCCGCCTTTTTACATTATGATCAAGATATCATACAAGGTGCTCTGTGTGGGAGTGGTGCAGAAGTGGTTTGAAAAATGGTTCAGAGAAAGAAAGACGGCATTCTGCCGAATAAAAATTACAAGTAAAATTGGCGATAGAAGTATTTCAGATACCACCTTTGTCATTTTTTGCTTCGCTACCTGCAATAAATGATTATGGCGAAACAGGTACTTATTGATTCATATTCCAAAACTTTTGACAAATACTTTTAGATAAGTTTTGAAGATCAACACGACAACAAACAACTGAAGCTGAATTTTATGTCTCCAATTTTGTCTTTCGTGCGATTGAATTTTCGAATAAAGGGGGGGGGAGGGCACGGAGGGGCCCGCGGCGCGTACGGAAACGTATGACACAGCTTTATGAAAAAAAAAAATTTACACCACCTTTCTGCGAGGGGAACCATGGGGTAGGTGCGACGCATCGGGGGTTGCCGTTTTGTTTCTGTTATTTAGCGATGTCAGCGAGTGGATTGCTGTTGTTGTGTATCCTATTTACGCAGCATGTTCACCCCCGATGCGTCGCATCTACCCCATGGTTCCCCTCGCGGGAAGATGGTGTAATTTTTTAACCGAGCGCAACCCTGCGCGCTAACGCACAGCTGTCACGGTGACGGGAGCGAGCGCAGCCGAGCGCAAGCTGCACGCTGACCGCGCTGACGCACAGATGGCGCTGTGGTAAGAGCGGCGGAGCGCGGAGCTACCACGGCGAGGAGAATGGGGAAGAGATGCGGACTACGCCACGACAACGACGCGGGACACGGCGAGTTAAAGAGATGCGTTGCATCTAATATTAGAAGGCAACAAAGAAGGAAAAAAAAATAACAAATGAGAAAGGTACAGCAATAATAGCAGCAAATACAAGGTTACAGTACAAAAAATACAGTTCAAAACTGCAGAGATACAGCACTAAAAAGAAAGGAAACACATGAGGAGCATTTGAAACGCACCTATTATGGAACATGGTTGAGAAATTTTCCGCGGAATATTTTGCGGTGTGCGCATGAGGCTATGGTATCGGACAAACGGTTTCAGAGGGTTATTGTTTAAGGAAAGAACGAGTTGAGCATTGATGAAGTACGCCTGGGTAGTTGCGCTATGGCGTTGCTGTGGCTGATACGGGGCGAGGTTCGGTGTGGCGGTTTTAAAAGAGTGTGTCGGGATTTCGGGTGATAATAAAAGGCACGAAGAAGGCAGAGGCATGATATGATCCGGCGTGACTCAAGTGAATGGAAGTTCAGAGATTGCTTTAGTCCAGAGACGCTAGTGCTAGTTCAGTACTGTGAGCAGATAAAGCGGCCGGCACGATTCTGTATGGCTTCTAACTTGTTGGTGAGTTATGCCTGTGAGGGATGCTAAATTGATGGTGCATATTCCAGTTTTGGAAGTACGAAACATAGGTAGGCTAGTTTTTTGAAGTCCCGAGATGCAAGTTTTATATTCCGGCTTAGGTATATTCCGAGCGTGCCCGCGGCGTCTCAGCAAATGGTTTGTATGTGTAGTGTCCCTGTTAGGGATGGTGAGAGATGAACAGCGAGGTACTTGTAGGATGCTGCTGCGGCAATCGGGAACGAGTTAATTTTGTAGGATAGCTGTGTAACAGGTTGTTTTACGAGTTAATGATACCAGTTTACATTTCTCTGTGTTTAGTGGCATGAATGATCGATCACACCAAGCTACCATATGGTTGAGATCATATTGAAGAGCAATGCTGTCTTCATGGTTGCGGATGGTAGTGTATATGATGCCGTCATTGGCGAACAGTCTTATTGGTTAACAATAATATTAGGTAGGTCGTTAATGTAAATTACGAAAAGGAGTGGTGAGAGGCACGCACCCGGTGGAATCCTGGACGTCACATCAGTGGGGGGCGAATGATGGTCGTTGACAGTTGTGAATCGCTTATGATTGGTGAGAAAATGTTTAAGCCATAAAATTATGTTTGAAGAAATTCCAAGGATAGAATGTTTAGCGAGCAGTCGGTTATGGGGAACCCGGTCAGATGCCTTAGAGAAGTCTAAGAAGTTGGCATCAATCTGAAGGTTGGCGTCCATATATTGTGGTTAGTCATTACTGAAGTCTGCTAATTGCCATTCGGACCAGTATGATTTACGGAAGCTATGCTGGTGTGGGTACAAAAAGTTGATCGACTCTAGGTGGGTCATTATGTGGAAGAATAGATTGGGCTCAAGTAGTTTAGATGGGATGCTGGTCATTGAGATAGGACGATAGTTACCTGGCATTGCAGGGTTACCGGATTTAAAAATTGGTACGATTTGGGCTTTCTTCCAATCACCCAGAACGTGCTCGGTGTCACGTGACTGGGTAAAAATGTGTAACTGTAAATGTGGTGGAGACTTGAGAGAGTAAATGTTATTTTTGGAGTTACTGTTTATTGATGCAGCTGGCTGAAGAGTAAGAAGTATAAGAGCGTTTATAAGGTTAGATATTCTCTCAGGGCAGATTACAATATCAGACACTTTGGTTGGGGGAGGGTCCAGCAGTGGTGTGACGGCAACCGTGTTACTGGCAGAGGAAAATACTGAGGAAAAGTGATCGTTCAGGGCAGTGGCGCATTGGTTAGTGTCTATAGTTACTCGATCCGAGTTTGTAAGTGCTATGCGGCTGTACCGGGACTTGGGTGGCAGGATGCGCTAGAATTTGTTTGAGTTAGTCTAAAGAATGGATAAGAGATCTTCGAAGAAGAATGTTTCTTTTGATGTAGTTAGTTCTTGAATATATTGTTTAGCACAAGTGTGGTAGCGTTCCCATGCTAAAGAGCTCTTGTTTGAATGTGCCGTTCTATAAAGGCGCTTTTCGTGGTTACGGAGGCTTTTTAGGCGTTTTGTAAACCATTAATTGCTAGAGTCGGATTTAATAACTATTGTTGGAATGCGTCCGTTTTTAAGATTAAGTAACGTACTCGTGTACAGTTCCGAGTTGGCATTTACGGATGTATTTAAGTAAGTATCAAGGAAGCTATCGCAGAAAAGATCAAGTTTATTGTTGATGGCATCGAAGTTTCCCCTCTTATAACATGTTTTATAACCTGTTATAACTTCTGTTGTGGGTGATGTCCTTTTTAGTGGGGAAGCGATGGAAACATAAATTAAACTATGATCGCTAAGCCCGCGAAGTTCGGTTACTAATTTAATGCCATGAGGGCAAGATTTTAGCACCTAGTCGAGTATGTTGTTGCCTCTTGCATGTTATGGATTGATGGAGGTTGAAATCTAATGTTCAGTCTAGGAATTCATCTGCGTCTTTTTAAGACATGTCAGGGATTCAAAGTAAAGGCCAGCTGATTTTTGGGTAGTTGAAGTCACCAAATATGAAAACAGGTGTATCTGGATGTTTAGTTTGAATCAATGTAAAGAATTGCGGAACATGTTACAAAAACTGGGCAGGCTGTGTCCGTTGTGCCGTGTAGCAAACACCGAATATTAATTTCTTGGACAGGGGAAATCGGACGCAAACCCCTTAGTTGTGGAGATATACTTTCGTCGGAGATATCTTGAAGATTATTTTTTAGAATGCTGTGAGATGAAACGCCACCACCTCTACGGTCGTTCGATGCGCGGCGATAAAGAGAAAATGTTATGTTACAGGGAAGCACTTCGTTATCGCTTAAGTTTTCGTCTAGCCAAATTTCTGTCAGTATAATGATGTCATCACTGATATCTTCGATGAGTCTCTGAAGCTGGTCGCGTTTAGGGATTACAATTTTTATGTTTGTAAATGCAACGTTAAGATTTAAAACTGATGTCGGACGGTGGTTCGCGGTACTCAGGAATGGAAGATTCGAGGATTGTCACGGGGCGTTAGGGGTTGTGTTTGCTGGCGGTGCTTGGGCATGGATTTCTAAAGTGTCATTAGTCCAGTTGTTACGTTAATTAATGCTGTCTTGTAGTGCGTCGTAGAAGTATCTTTTCTTACCTACGTGTAACTTGTCAACACTAAGTTTGAAGGCACTGTTTTGGGGCCGGATGAATTTCAACAGCTTCGAGCATGCAATGCGCGTGGATGGGGCGAAGTCTTCTCTGATTGCGAACGTAGTGCCTTTTAATTTTGGTCCATTACTTAGTATTTTCTCTTTAGCTTTGAAATTGCTTCGTTTTACTATAATGGGACGCTTTTTGAGGACTGCAACTGTTCACAGGGGATGTGCACGCTCGATGCTGTTTGGTTCAAGTTTGACACGAAGATGGCGGTCACAAAACGTGGTGATCAATTCTTCCGATCCTTTCCATGTTTCGTCTGCCGAATCAAGTCCGAAAACAAAGAACGTTGTTATGGCGCATTCGGTTGTTAGCATCAGTGTGAGCGGCTTTAAGGATTTCGATGTCGTGTTTTATGCTGAATTAAGTTCTAAGTTCTCGTGCGTTGCGGTGCGGTCTGTCTGAGGAGGATAGAGCACAGGAATAAGGTTTGTGAAAGTGCTAAAGAGCTGTTCATGGTTAAAATGTGTGGCCTTGATCTTGGATATGTCGGTGGAAGCAGTCAAAAGGGCTTTCTCCAATCTCTCAAAGGCAATCATGATGGATGGGAGATCGGGTTGGGTTGGGCCGGGGTTCAGCTCAACGTCTTCACAAAGTAGTAGTAGCACTTGTGATGATAAATGAAATTCCAGGGCCTTAAAGCACAAGCTAACAAAATCTCGTCACTACACTTCGTAGGGACACAACATCGCTATAAGGTAGGGGTTCCTACAGATATATTGTTTAGCATTGTTAGGATAACTACCTGGAAGAACAGTGTCGTTAGCATTGTGCGGCAGGCGCTGTCGTGCCCCGAGCTTTTGGTTGCGAGCTTCTGATTAAATAGAGCGCGTGCGTCCCCCGTGGCTCGTGACACCGGCGGGTACATCGGTTGCCAGGCCAAGTCAGTTGAAGGCATCGAGTCCAGGTGGTGGGTGGCGGGTGGCAGGTTTCTGGGGCTTCCACGCTCCAGGAGGCTAGGTTGGGGTTGGGGTCGGGCTCCGGGCAGCAATTCGCTGAAGTGGCAAGGGCAGCCTGGGGTCGGCAGGCGGCATAGGAGTATCTGGAAGAGCAGTGTCGTTAGCATTGTGCGGCAGGCGCTGTCGTAAATGTTCTAAACATCGTCATTTAGGGAAACGTATCGACTTGTACTGCGAACACCTACTTTTATATAGGTATCGCATTTGTTTTTATCGAGTAATGTTTTTTTTTACCTTTTTTTAAAAGTGGGTTCACTGGCGCCGCAGTATATTTTTCTCCAAATTTAATTAATATTGCAGTTGACTGGTACAGGAAAACACTGCTTCCCATACTTCGTTGTAACCTTTGCAGTGTGCCGTAGAGTATGCCTGAGAAAGTAGCTAGGTTTAATATTGAGCTGATTGTAGTTCTTGTTGACAAATGGTGGGCAGAACCTTCATGCACTACATTTGGTTAGCTCGAAGCATTGAATGTTAAAGGAATAAAAGAAATATGTGCGGAAATTTCCTTTTTGCACTACAACTAGCCCTTTATAATTGGTTTCATTTGTAGTCACTCACACCAAAATCACGTAGCATAGTTTCGAATAAATGAGGGCATTGTAGAAATTGTCGTTCCAGCATAGTGGTATCAAAAGCCGACTGTATGTATGGTACATAATGTTTCCATTGCTCAGGGGACAGCTGAGCAAAGTGTATTCCAGAAAAATTGTTCTTGGAACCAAGCACTTAAGAATTTCTGTTCGGGCAATCGGTTTAACTTGCTGTCATTGAGTACGATCGCATTTTCTTTCTTCACTTTTCTGCTGTACGGATATAGAAGCTGTACGGGGTGAAATATTGAGCCTAATCTAATTTAATAAAGCAACGCTTCCGGTTGATACTTCCCTGTCCCACATCCCGTTGAGAGGGATTGATTGCGAAAATATAGGCCTTTGATTTCTAATTTATAAAAAAAGCTTGCTTGCATACAACTAATTCTTCTTGGACATCTGCAGGTGTCATAGCACGTAGAGCCTACGGCTATAACACAGTTGACAGGAAAAAATATTTTGTTTGCGACAGAAATGCGTAAGTTCATTGGAGCGCCGCATGTCATCTGAAAGCAGAAACAGCTGCATTCATTGGAGCATACGGCAATGAATCCCCACACTTTTAAATATAAGTATTAAATAGTGTCCAAAGTGGACAAAAGTCGGTCTGCTACACGTTTTTACGAAGGACAAGCCATTCTTGTAACGTGCGCTTGTTGTGGCAGAACCGCAGAGGTAAGACAAAATAATAGATAATACTGAAAACAAAAAAATTACCCTTGGCCTATTTTTATATTTTCGCAAGGCATTTGATTGCGTACACCATCAGACCCTTCTTAAGAAACTTTGTAACAATGAGATTTGAGGTATTGCGTATAACCTTTTGCGGAGTTATCTGAGTAATAGGTCCCAATATGTTCGAACAAATAACATATCCTCTGATATACAGGTGGCTAAGCATGGTATCCCACAGGGATCAGTACTAGGGCCGTTATTATTCATTACATATATCAATGACCTAGCCGGCATACATAACCCTCCCGACCTCGTAATGTAAGCTGGTGACACAATCTTTTATTCTCTTTCTGTTCATTACCGGCGCTTCAAAGTATGGTCAATGCTTATTTAATCAACCTTCGTGATTGGTTACACAAGAATAAGCTTAGCTTAAATATACGTAAAACAATATCTATTATTTTCAAGCCCATAACACTGTGGAAACTAATTGTATACATATTCATTATGACAGTATAAAAATCATTCAGATTTCTTCCCGAAAATTTCTCGCGTGTGGTTTAATGAAAATCTTGTGGTCCCCACATTTCAAAACTTGCTTCTCAACTAAGTAAACTTGTAGGCCTATTTTATAGGATTTGTAAAACTGTTTGGTTAAAAGTGTCTATGTATAATGCCCTGTTTTTTTTCAAGACTTTCTTATTGTAATCTTGTTTAGGGTACGACCACCTCATTCAATTACCAAAAATTACTATGCACCGTCCTGCAAAAAAGAGCCTTGCGGAGCGAATATTGAGCGGAACATACTCTAGGCGCACACACCTGACGAAACAACCGTACGACATACCATTGTTTGTTAAACAATCCATATTAAAAGCTGACCTTTACATTAAATACATTCACCAGAATCGCTTGTACTCTGTTTCTGATAGCAACATAGGTTACAATCTTCGCGTGGTAAAACTAAGAGTTCCGGGAACGCGAACAAATTATGGTGAACAAAAACTGAGTTGTCAGGTACCCAACGCCCTAAACAAATTCCCCTTTCCTGATGAGTTTTTCTATCTGGAAACAAGTTCAAGAAAAAGACGAAACAACATCTGATTGAAGGTGAAATTTAAATGTAAAAATGCAATTTACCGTCTTCTATATATATGCGTATGTGTGTGTATATGTGTACGTGGATGTAAGTGGATCTATATTTCTATCTTTTTCACACAAGTACTTGAGTCGAATGAATTACTTTATTTCACCGTACGTACGAAATTGTACTTGTACAAATGTCAATTTGTATTTGCCCATGATTGAGCACATGTTTTGTATTCTAGTAAGTGTTACTACTTATTTATTAGTTTTGTATTCTGACTGCTGCCGCTTCTATGTATTAAGTGTTTTAGCGTTTCATCTGCACAGCTTACAGGCTTAAGTATCGAGGCCTCGCCAGGCTTAACCGCCTTTTGCCTCGGTCCCCTCTTTTCTATGAAAACAAAATAAACTTCACTTCAAGTTCTTCACGGATTGCCCCAACCTAACATACAATGATATATTTGTCACTTTGACGTTTTCTACAAGCATAACCGAACACTCATTGGGCCAATTTCGCGGTACATGATGGTGTTTGATGTCAAGAAACCTTATAGGGCAAAGCTACTTTTCCCGGACATCGATGGTGCACAACCACCGGCATTAAATTGGTTCGGTATACAGTAACAGGAGATTTGTTTCGTGTATAGTTTACAAGAAAGCGTGATGTAGGGAGCTACTGTGATTTATTGTCACTACAGCTATAAATCGCGATGCCCACAAAGCAGGGTTAGAAACGCGATCACCCCCTCTGTAGCCTCAAAAACAGTATCATATATTCGACTCCAGGTGTGGGACCTTCAGGATGACTCCCGGCTTGTGCTTCTATAAAGCACCACGCGCGAAGCCGAGAACCTTCACTTTCTAATTTCGCGGAAAGAACACGAAGCGACGCCTGGAAAATTCCCGGCCCGCCCTGATTAACAAACAATATACAATTACAAGGTCACTCATAAAACGTATTATAAGTCTGCCAAAGCTTCTGTAGAAGAGCAGCTCATCACTGGGAGCAAAAAAAGCTTCAAGGAGGCGAGCGCAGAATGGAGACAAACACATTTCTATTGACGTCGAAAAAGACTTCCCGGCACTACAGTCCCTTCATTGCAAGGAACCACCAAAATCCAAAACAACTGCAACCCTCTAGGCGGCTGCATCAGCACTTACAATTCTTCCAGAAACAACGGGTTTTCCCGCTCAAACATCAGCCGGTTCCCCTATTCCGGATCGAACAGGCACTACCTGGAAACGCTCGCCAAGCCTGAATGGATGTTTTTTTGCTCCAAATTAGACCCCAGGAAGCCCCTCACGAGGATATAGAGTCTACTTTGTGGTATTCGTACACCACAGGCTCAGTTACATTTCTTCACCTCAATTTCCTTGAGAATGAAGACAACTGACCTAGATGTAGCTGAAGCCTTCTGTGCCAAATCATCGCCAAGCAAGGGTCACTTCCTACAAGTCCCGTAAAAACAATGAGTCCCCCATCGGCGAACACATCTTACCTGGACGCACTCTTTTGTGTGGCGGAACTCGAGGCCGCCCGGACCTCACTTCGCTTCTTCCCCAGGTCCTGACGGCATTAGCCACGAGGTTCTGAGTCATCTTGGTGCTAATGCGAAGCGGTGGCTTCTCTGTGTGTTTAACCATTCTTGGGAAACCGGCCATCTTGAACCAGACTGGAAGCGCACCCGCATTGTACCAGTATTAAAGCCTAGCAAGGGGCCCACGTACTTTGACTCGTATCAGCCAATTGCGCTCCTCAGCTGCATTGGTACACTGAGGGAGAAGATGGTGCTGCAGCGCTAGGACTAAGATCTCACTGAGAGAGGTATATATCGGTCGCAGATGTCAGTCTTCGACAAGGGTCGGAGCATCATCGATTACGTGATTGCCCTTGCAACACATGTAAGCAGGCAAAGGCTCGATGGCAATTAACCACCGCAGTCTTCATTGACATTAATTCGGCTTATGACTGCGTGCTTCATGGAGCTACGTGCACAGCTATGAGGTCTGCAGGTATTTCGGGACGCAGGTATGGTTGTATCTGTGATTACCTCTCCTGCAGAAGCATCTACAAGCGCGTAGCAGATGGTTACACCTCATCTCACAATGTTACCCGCGCTGTCCCCCAGGGCGGCTTCCTGAGCCCAACTCGTTTTAACCTCTCCTTGGTCGCTCTTGAGAGATGTCTCCAGCAATCACTGAAAATCTAATGTACGAGACGATATATGCATTTG
>JABSTR010002301.1:0-74485 GCA_013339765.2 Haemaphysalis longicornis
AAAGGAACTACAAGACTGGGACTACAACTTTTCCTACAATATTTTGACGAACACATCGCCGGCACTTCTACTTAAGAGCCACGGCGAATTTATGCGTACGTAATAAAACATTGCAAAATCTACAGTCTTCCCTGCCAAGCCAAGTTGCAGAAAAAGTTCGGGAAGTAAAGTGCGCAAAAAATTGGCAAAAACCCTAGAAACAATTAGGAGTTTAGAAGAACACGCGGTGCCCGTTGGCATCAGTTGACTTCAGCGGCACTTCCAGCGGATGATCGCAACTTCAGAAGGTTACGCGGCATGGAAATGTTCCCGCCGTGTGACCGTCACGCGAGATTCGGCGTTGTATTTTCCGCAAGCGGTCCATACTGCTGCCACGCTTAAAACTTAGAACATCCTTTGTTTTATTGTTGTGTAGTGGGAACGTTTTGAAGTGGACTAAGCAGGATGGTGGGACTCACCCGCGGAATGAACACACGTTTAAATGATGTGTTGGTCAACTTTGTGTTGTGTGCTTGTGCTTTTGAATTGTGGAAAAATCACAGTTCCGCATGTCTTCGAGCCAGCCGCAACCGGCGAAATCCCCACTGCTGTTGCGTCCTCGTTCGATTCTGATGAGTCATTAGGAGCAGGAGTTGACCGCAATAGGAGAAGCCTTTTTTGCGTTGGTCTACGCGTTTTATAGTGGTCAGGAGCAACATCTTCCGCGTTTCTTTAGTGCCATCCTGAGTTCAGTGTAGTTTATGAACTATTTCTTTGAACTCTGGTAACCTTGTGCGACTTGATTTGTAGAAGCCTATTGCCCACGCCTACACATGTGTGCAATGGGCGAATGACCATGCTACTTGAAAACTGATTGGACAATTTTCTGTTCTTAGGGCAGTGCTTTCATCACTAGTCGCAGCCCCATGATGTGTCGATTATAATAAATCCTCTTCCCGCCCCTGCGAACAGATATACAGGCAGACCGACATTTATGCTTTTGAGTAGGTCAAGAAAGACTATCGTCTTTAAAATACTCCGCACGGGAGCCGGCACCTGGTAAAGAACTCCCAAAGTCAGCCAGCTGAGCTCTGAAGAACATGCTACCCAGTGTTCGTGGAGTGAACTCTCGCTGGATATTCCACTCGCCAGTTCACTTGCGGGCACAACTGAATTGGGGACCTCGGACGTCACAATAGCCTGTTGCCGTGGTTTCTTTCGAATGCTGATGGGGTCCAGTTCGTTATATATGTGAAAGTTAGCGGACAAAAGAGTTTTGGCCTGCTAGTCATCGAGAACTTTTGGAATCAACTTCGAAAATTCATGGGAAGGGCAACAGCCAGGTTTCCGATGAAGAACGAGAAGAGCCGCGAGCTTTAATATTTCTACAGCCTTGCATACTAGTGCAACCTGTCGCATTTTTTGTTGTTTGTATTAAACAAAAATTATTAGGGTGTTTTTTTTATTTCTGTTGGATTGATATTGTTCAAGCTCACAGGTGAAGCTTCTTCTAGTGGTTGTAGAGTAATGAAAAGTTCGAGCCAGCGGGAGCACAAAACTCAGTTTGAAAAGGTTAGATTCGGGGGTAAGATACATGATACTGGAATTTGAAATATTTGTCTCGTTATCTCACGTTACAGCATCCAGCCCCCAGTGAGGGCTTGTAAATAAAGTTAGCCAGTATTATTTGCAAAGCCGAGAAAAATGTAGGGTATGCTTAATTTATTCGGTTTTTTCTGGCTTTGTCTATTTGCTCATATTGTTACGTGGCAAATACGCGTAAGGTGAAGCTATTTATAAGTCAGAATAAGCTGGGAAGCACTGGATTAGGCAGCAGCGTGAGTCCGGGGCCAAGCGTTGTCGTTCTCGTCGTCTTCTATCAGCGGCGCAGCGCCCACCGCATGTTTGGCGCGAACAGGGATTGCCCCGTCACATGACCCCCGGCGGAAGAGGCACCGTCTCGGTGCTGTCTAAGGAGAATCGGTCAGCGGGGGCTGATATGGCTTGAGGCGGGCGACATGGACAACACTGGTAGGCGGGACAGTAGAGGACGAGGCCCAAGTAGAGACGGTAGGAGCAACCTCATACGTCACATCTGTGACGCGACGCAACACTTTGTATGGACCAGAATAGGGTTGGAGCAGTTTTTCGGACAGGCCAACACGACGTGCAGGGGACCAGAGCAGGACGAGGGATCCCGGAGTAAAGTGGACCGCGCGGTGACGTTCGTCGTACCGTGTCTTTTGTGAGACTTGCGAAGCAAGAAGCTGGTCGCGAGCCAGTTGACGAGCTTGATGGGCGCGAGTGATAGCATCGCGAGCGTATTCAGAGGAGCAGGACAGGAAGGAGCGAGTCCAAAGGCAAAGCCGGTTCACGGCCAAACAGTAGATAAAATGGGGAGAAACCGGACGTGTCATGGCGGGAGGTGTTGTACGCGAAAGTTACGAATGGTAATGCAAGGTCCCAGTCTCGGTGGTCAGAAGACACGTACATAGACAGCATGTCGGTCAGCGTCCGGTTCAAGCGTTCGGTGAGGCCATTAGTTTGCGGGTGATAGGCCGTGGCAAGCTTGTGTTTCGTCGAGCAAGAGCGGAGGATGTTGTCGATAACTTTGGACAGAGAGTTTTTCCCGCGGTCAGTTTTTCCCGCGGGGAGCGTCGTGGTGCAGAAGGACGTCGTAGAGAAGTAAGTCAGCGACGTCAGTCGCGCAGCTTGTTGTAAGGGCGCGGGTGATGGCGTACCGCGTCGTGTAATCTGTCGCAACGGCGACCCACCGGTTTCCCGCTGACGACAGTGGGAAGGGACCAAGTAAATCGAGACCCACCCGGAAGAACGGCTCATGGGGAATGTCGATGGGTTGAAGTTCTCCAGAAAAAAGTGTGGAAGGCTTTTTCCGACGCTGGCAGCTGTCCCACGAGGCAACGTAGCGGCGTACAGATCGGTAAAGGCCAGGCCAGAAGAACCTACGCCGCACTCGATCATAAGTTCTGGTTATCCCTAGGTTGTCTGCGGTGGGTACGTCGTGTAGCTGGTACAAGACGGTCGGACGCAGGTGGCTGGGCACAACGAGGAGGAGGTCCGGACCGTCAGCATGGAAGTTACGGCGGTAGAAGACGCCATTTCGTAGCGTGAAGTTGCACGTGGAAGAATCGGGTGATGAAGTGGTAAGTAGTTGAATGAGGGAACGGAGCGACGGGTCATGGCGCTGCTCGCCACCGATGTGGAAAAAGTCAGATATTGCGAACACGCAAGCGACATCAGTAGGTGCGGTGGCCTCAGGGGGCTCAACAGGGTGACGTGAGAGGCTGTCAGCGTCTTTATGCAAGCGACCCGACTTATAGGTGACGGAAAACGTATACTCCTGCAGACGTAATTCCCAGCGACCAAGCCTTCCGGTGGGGTCTTTCAAGTTGGTAAGCCAGCACAGCGCATGGTGATCTGTGATGACTTTAAATGTCTGCCGTACAAGT
The DNA here is from genome assembly GCA_013339765.2 of Haemaphysalis longicornis. Lineage (NCBI taxonomy): Eukaryota > Metazoa > Arthropoda > Arachnida > Ixodida > Ixodidae > Haemaphysalis > Haemaphysalis longicornis. Next base: position 3,450 of record JABSTR010002301.1, read on the forward strand.
AGGGACGAAACTTTGCGAGGGCCCAGACAAGAGCAAGGCACTCGCGCTCTCTAATGGAATAATTGCGCTCGGACATTGACAGCAAACGGCTGGCGTTCGCAATCACGCGGTTTTGGCCGGCTTGCGAGTGGGCCAATACGACGCCGATCCCGTGGCCGCTTGCGTCGGTACGCACTTAGGTGGGAGCGGAAGCGTCAAAGTGACCCAAAATTGGCGGTGACGTTAGGAGGGAAATCAAAGTGCTGAATGCTTGGGCTTGATCGGGACCCCATGTAAAAGTGGCACCGTTCTTCAAAAGGTCCGTGAGAGGACGAGCGACGTGGGCAAAATTTTCTATAAAACGGCCGAAAATAGGAGCAAAGTCCGACAAAGCTGCGGACATCGGAGTCGAGCGCGGCACGGGGAAATCAGTGACGGCTCGAACTTTGTCGGGGTCGGGCTGAACTCCCGAGGCGTCGACCAGGTGCCCAAGAATTGTTATCTGGCGATGGCCAAAGCTAAACTTCTTGGAATTTAGTTGGAGACCAGCGCGTCGAAATATTTCAAGGATATCTGACAGGCGCTCCAGGTGTGTCTCAAATGTGGGTGAGAAGATGATGACGTCGTCTAGATAACATAAGCACGTGGTCCACTTAAAACCGCGCAAAAGAGAGTCCATCATTCTCTCGAATGTGGCCGGAGCATTGCACAGACCAAATGGCATAACCCGGAATTGGTAAAGGCCATCAGAGGTCACGAATGCTGTATTTTCGCGGTCTTGCTGATCAACGGCTATCTGCCAGTAACCAGATCTCAGGTCAATCGAAGGAAAGTATCTGGCACCATGCAGGCAGTCGAGGGCGTCGTCTATGCGCGGAAGCGGATAGACATCTTTTCTCGTGATCTTGTTTAAATGCCGATAATCCACGCAAAAACGCCACGTGCCGTCTTTCTTCTTGACTAAAACGACAGGGGATGCCCACGGACTAGAAGACGGTTCAATGATGTCCTTGCTGAGCATTTTCTCGACCTCTTGTTGGATCACGAGGTGTTCAGAATGAGAGACGCGATATGGCCGTCTTCGGACCGGTGCGGCATATCCAAGTGATGATGCGGTGCGTCACAGCGTGTGTCGTACTCAGTGGACGGCTGCCTAAATCGAAGATGTCTTTATAGGACGTCAAGAGAGAACGAAGAGCATCGGCGTCCATTTGCGCAAAATCGGGTGCGATCATCGAGGCGATTTCATTGGCTGGGAGTGATGACTGCACAGTGGGACCCAAACAAGGCGTCACGGGCTCTAACGGGGTAGTAGTGGTATGTGCTTCCAAAGGGCACAGTGATGAAAGTGCCATTCCTTTCGGTAAAACTTGAGGGAAGGAACCGAAGTTGAGGAACGGAGGCAGGTCTTATTGTCAACAATAGTGACTATAGTATGTGGCATAGTAACATTGCGGGACAAAAGCACATCCAGAAGAGGTGAAACGACGTAGTCGCCGTTTGCAACAGGGGAGGACGTGGATAAGGAGATGTAGCTGACAGCGTTTGGGGCAAACGAACGTGTTCGGTGTTGCAACAGCGCAGCTGGGGTGCGTCGGAAGAAGGGAGAGGAAATTGGAGGCGGAGGAGTCCAGTAGAACAGTCGATGAGAGCGGAATGCTCAAAGAGAAAATCAAGGCCCAGAATGAGGTCGTGAGGACAGTATTCGAGTACGGTAAACAGAACGGCTGTTTCTTGGTCAGCGATGCGTATGCGAGCTGTGCACATTCCGACGACCGGAGGCGTGCTGCCGTCGGCGACTCGAACTACACGGGACGTTGGCGGCGTAAGGACTTTGCGGAGACGGCGGCGAAGGCTCGAACTCATGACGGAAATCTGGGCACCGGTGTCGATAAGAGCTCGTACTACAACTCCATCGACAAGGACTTCAAGTATATTGTGTACAGTCGGCAAAGTCAGTAGAGGATTTACGGGCCGGGTCGTTGATGCAGCGTCACCTCCTTGAGCTGCATGACTTAGTTTTCCGGAGGGGGTCGAGAGTAGTCGGCCATGGGGGAGGGGCGGCGAGGCTGCGGTGATCGGGACTGGCGGCGTTGCGGCGACGGCGATCGGTTCATTCGGGTGTTGGGACTGGTAGAGTTGGGCGGGTTGAAGTCAGTGTGGGAAGAGAAGCAGTTTTGCCGGTCATTGGAGTAGCCAAATGATGGTCGAGTAGTGTAGTTGGCGTAGCCGTTGCGGAAGGTCGGGGGCCTGCGGTTGCGACAGTACCGGGCAATGTGGCCGACTCCAGAGCAACTGAAACAAATCGGTTTGTCGTCTGGTGTACGCCACTCAGCAGGGTACCGGCGGGGGTAGCGGGAAGGAGGATGGTCGATGTGGGGACCGGGAGTTCTAAACTGTCGTTGGAAAGTAGAGCCATTCGCGCACACAGTGTGAATGCCAAGGTTGGCTATTTCGTCGCGGACAATGGCTTGGATGGCGGAAACATTGTGGAGCTCGTTCGGATCCGGCCCGTATGACACCGCAGTAGTAGGGGTCATAGCCTCAAGTTCTCGGCGCACGATTTTTGTTATATCTGCCGACGCGGAACGGGATCTTGAAGGCGTGAAATACGGGCTGGTGGACGTCCATCTTCACTTGGAAGATGTAGCTGCTGTGTGCGGAAGCCTTGTGAAGTTGTGGGCAATACGGCGTCCTTTGGCCTCTTCGAATCGGCGACATTCTGTAATGATGGACTCAACTGTGGCAAAGTCTTTGCACATAAGAAGGTGGAATGCATCATCCGCAATGCCCTTCAGGATGTGGCCTACTTTATCGGTCTCCGTCATGGTGCTGTCAGCCTTCGAGCAAAGGGCCAAGACGTCCTGGATATAAGCGACGTAAGATTCGGTCGATGTCTGGGCGCGCGTGCGAGCTCCTTTCGGGCAGCAAGCTGACGGCCAAGGGGCTTTCCGAATACCGCTCGCAGCTTCGTTTTGAACACCTCCCAACTGGTCATTTCGGTCTCGCGCGTCTCAAACCATTTGCGCGCGGGACTTTCCTCTTTCAGTTAGAAGATCGTACTCGCCAGCATAATGGTAGGGTCCCACCTGTTGTGAGCGCTGACACGCTCATAGAGGCTAAGCCAGTCGTCGACATCAATGTCGTCTGTTCCGGTAAACAGGCCAGGCTCCCGGGGATGAGACACGATGACGAGGGGTGTCGTCGACGCGGTTCGCTCCATCGGTCGGCATGGTGACACGAGGAACCGAGCGTCCACTACGAAGCTCCGTGGTGGGTGGAGCTGGTGGATCACGCCCGGGCGAGGGTACGGGATGAGTTGTTCACTCGAACTCCGCAACCTCCACCAAGGATGTTACGTGGCAAATACGCGTAAGGTGAAGCTATTTATAAGTCAGAATAAGCTGGCAAGCACTGGATTCGTCGGCAGCGTGAGTCCGGGGCCAAGCGTTGTCGTTCTCGTCGTCTTCTATCAGCGGCGCAGCGCCCACCGCATGTTTGGCGCGAACAGGGATTGCCCCGTCACAATATTATTAAATTTAGGCTTGTGACAAACTTCTCTAAAAGTGATGTAGCTGGATTTTGGTGTTATTGTCCTTTGGTTGTGTTTGAAATAACATAATCCCTCAAATGTATCAAAAAGCTGAACGACCACTCTGGTTGCTAATAAGCATTTCATAATTTATTCTCAATAAAATTGTGCTAGGGTAAGGTATCAAACTAATAATTTAGTTCAGTTGGCAGCTTCTGCCAACTGTTGAAAAGTTCAAAACGAATTCGTGTGTTCTTTACGGAGGCGCATTCAAAATTTTAGGTTTTGGAAATACACATTGTAATGCGACCGAATATATGTAATATTAGGCCCAGTAAATGGCACTGGAAACATTGCAATGAAGTCTCCCCATCGAACACGCCTTGGCGACGAAGAGGGGAATAAAGTGCTTTCGCAGTACTCGGGAATTGGAAACCACACTCGGCGACGGTCCTCACGAAGTCCCTGTAAATAATCCCCGCCTTCCCCTACACAAATGTCCATAGTAACGTAACCACTTTTGGTAGAAGGTGCGTGGAAAACACAGCGGGCAACGTAGTCGAAGGATCTCCGCCGAAGCCGTCGTCTGGCTAGCCTTTCGCCCACACAAAAAACGATGGCTACTACTGTACGCCGAACCAAGACACTACTGACGGGAGCTTTCAGCACTATCTGGAACAGGGTATATGTTCATGAAAAGGTGGTGGCTTCGACTGAACGCCGCTCCCAGACGGGACAGATGGAATGTTGGTCCTACTATTGGTAACGGCGTAGATTTGCACAAAACACTTGAAGAGAAGTGGGTGTGGCTGAACGATTAGGAAAGCGTGAGGAAAAAAATACCATCGCATCTCTGCGTCCAGCTTGCCAATATTGTGTTCTACTTGATTGAGTCGTCGGGAATGTGGTTCGAAAATATTGCGGAAACGTTGGCCACGTGAGATGGGCTCATTTATACCCGTAACTGGTTTATTTCCTCGGCAGCGATGACAAGAATAGAAAAACTGTTGCTGCATACAACGCAAGTACGCTGGGAAACATTAGCAAATAAAATTGAGGACAGACCAATGTTGCAAACGACTATTTACAACAGTATCTTAGAAGATGACAGAGCGGGACAGAGCGGGACAGAAGATGACAGATGTCTCCATCTACAATCCCAAGGGGTTATAGATGTAGACAATTTCGGTGTTGCTAACACAACTTGAATGTGTTAACTGATGTAATTCAGTACTTTCATACGTTTGACGATTTGAAAACATGTCGGCTTGCGCGCAATTCTGTTCAACCAGCCAGGGGCACAACGGTGCTCAGCGTAGACTCACGCGTCAGGGCCTATCAAACCAATCGTTCGCGAGAAGCTCCTTCAAAGGTTCGACAGCACTCATTGCGGGACGCACTGTCACGACAGTCACAATGTGAACACTGCGCCGACCACGGCTTCCCATGCTAGGCCTCATTTGAATCCTAATGGTGATCGGTAACGTTAGTTAACTACCAGCAAAGGATCGTGTACATTGTGGTGGCCTACGTACAGCAACAGAAAGATTATCATCATCCAAAAGGAAAGGTCTACAGGGAAAGGCATCACCGCGTAAGTCTTTCCAGAAATTTATTTTCGCATGGGCAGCCATGCTGCCTTCGGGAACCGTCGATATCGAGCAGCCAGTATCATTTCGTGTTTTTTGTTATCGCCGCTTGTAACGAAGGAATGATCCCACGTTCGCGTTGCTTCGGCTGAATAACCGCAGCGATGACACGTGATGGCCACTACCTTTCTTAGGAATATGCAACTGTCGGCCAACTTGTTTATTTAATGGGTGTGCCGCTCGGACAACACCAAGCATGCGCCTGTGCCAATTGCCATCGAATCGGCGCCGTCTGATGGGACCGCTTCTGTGAATCTAGACGGTGAGGCCCATGGTGATCAGGGCTCTGGAGAGCCTTTACAAAATATAGATCCGCAATTTGTATGGTCAAAGATGAGTTTCAAGTTTTTGTTGATGATACGGCACCATGGGTTTGGCTGAAACTGGGGCACCTATTTATTTATAAGTAAAGAATTTAAATACAGTTTTGGCACTTTTAGGTAAGATGACGGCGCCATGTTTTCAAATGTTCGTGGAAAATAATTGTCGGCCACTTTGTATTTCCTGAGTAGACGTGTTTTAATCAGGCAAAATTTTTAAGACGAAATTTTCAGTACTTTGGAAGTATGCACACGAGGTTAGCTTTTACATTCACTTCGTCGAAGAATGTGGCAATAAGGTAGATTAGGCAAACTGCAAGCTCTTTGCAGAAGCAATGTTACATTACACTTGGCGAAGAACCTGCCTGTTTAAGCCCACACGTTTTGATTGTGGTTTTATTCGTTCGTTTAGCTTCCATGGTTACCGTGTTTGTCTGTGGCTCTTTGGACCATTCGGTGTCTGCAATCGCCGAGCCAAATGTGTAAGTCTGCATCAACGGAATGTTTTCTTGATGCACAGATTGATTTCAGTACGCGGTGGGTGCAGTTTAGTATGCCCAGTGCCTAGCACTGTTTTGACACGGGGAATTTAGTTTAAAATGTTTGAGGAAAGTGCGAGTGTATCCTTGTCAAGTGTGAATGAAGAAATTTGCAATCTCTTATTGTTTTGTGCTACGCACGAAGAACATCTTATGGATGTAATAAACAGTAAAATCATTCATTGGCTGAGTTGAATGCGGTAGCCAATGTCCTTTCTAGCGTCCTTTATTACAGCTCGTCTTTTCCATATCTTGCATCAAAACCGAAATCCCGCCTTATCACACGAGACAGGGTATACTGTAGGATACCGGAGCAGCCCACAGCATGAGAGGGGAACCGCCCGTCCTGTCCACAAGAATTATATCGGGTTTCTCCTGGCGATGCCATTGTTATCGCAGACATAGTGAACAAGATACCAAAGGGCGTGCTACAGGGATCACCTATATCATGGACACTGCCGTATGTGCCTGAAGAAGGATGCTTCGTGGCGATTGTGTTTGGACTAGACGCGCTTGTACTGAATAAAAATAAATTACATTTATCACCTTTCACTCATAGCACATGTCATCGACTGTTTACATTCTGCCTCTCAATTTTCGCCAGTTAACTTGAATGCTCGTTAGAGCAAAATTCGATAGAGCGACGCCACAAATAGAAGACGGTGTTGTGACTCTCACACAGCACTGCGAGTTCTATGTGAAGCCGGCCGGCCTCTATACACCTGAAGCTGTACTTTGGATGCTCAACGGACACAATTTTGGAAAACATTTTGTATCAGATTTTCCCGTTGACAATGTAGTAAATTTGGCCTAACCTTCAAAACTAAAGAAAAAACACCAGAATTGAGATTACCCAGAACTACCTCAAAAAAGGACCTTGCGTTAAAACCAAAAGCCGCTTCGCGCAAACATCATACATTCTACTGCGTTGGCTTCAATATACATAGGGTTAGACGAATCCACAGAAGATTCCAGCCGTGAGTCAGTTCCTGAACCCGATGTCTGTACGTGCCTTGATGATTCCTTGAATATGCTGCTATTTTTTGTGTTTGTGCTTGAATTTGTGCTATTGCTTGTCTATGGTCCGTTCTATCAAGCTTAAATGTACATTCAACTGCACACCAGAATGCTGAGCCACCATCTCGAAAAAAATTATTTTTCACGTGTTGGGAAAACTTCGCATATCCACCGGACTCCTTTTACGGAAGTGAACTTGGAGGCCAGAGGCATCGAAATCAGAACATCACTTACAAAACCACAAGAATTACACAATCTTCCCGTAGGGGAACCCTGAGTAGTATGCGAAGCAGCCATGGGGTCGCCTGAAGTTCCCATTAGTTTTTTGTTCGTCGTTTCCGTTGACGTTCCGCTTTGCGTGCCTTCGTTGTATTAGTTGCTTTTTGACGTAGTTTGAATGAGTGAAGGACATAAGGCGCGTTTGTAGCACATGTTCCCGTCTCGGTTTGTCGCGCAGTGGAAGAGCGCAACGTACCTCCTGTTGTGGCCACAAAGCCGTGGGATCGAAACCGGGCGCCACCTAACTATTTCTCTTTATGGTGGACTGCGCTAATGTCAGCCCAAACGCTGACGTGGCTGAAGAGACGCGCATGCGCAGTAGAGTGCGGACGAAGGATAATGAGAACGACAACGAGGGTGGGAGAGACACAGCACCGAGCATGAGATGCTTCGCATTTAAAAGGAGTCGTGAGTGAAGCACGAATTCCACAAAAGGCCCTCGGCCGCTCCGTAAATTTGAGACAAATTATACAGTGAAATGCGATGAGTGTTTCGTTGCCTTGTTTGCTGTTTGCATATTCTGGTAATATCAATGAAGGCCCGGTTTTATTTGACACGCACCATCGCTCTCCATGCTGCATGTGGGATTGCTGGGATTTGGGATACATCTGAACGCATCACCCGCAATGCCCATGGCAGGCCGACGTAGTATTTCATTTATTTCTACAAAAGTGACGGCCAGAACTCTGACCCTGACTGCATTTTTGGCTCACAGCTTGATATACCACTTGTACCGTGAAAATTGCGACAAATATCTTGCAAAACTCGTTAAGATATTCCTTGAAAATAAAACCTCCTGCCATGTTCATCAATGTGACACCAAGCGAAAGTCGGAATTAGCTGTTGCTTCTGAACACACACCACGAACTTCTTTTGTCTCCATGAGGTCTGTTCTAGAAAGCTGGCTGCCGTACGACTGGCACGCTCCTTTTTCCGAAAAGCCTCCGCCCTTCCATGCGGCTGCGAGCGATGCATGATGACTTCACGACCTGTAATCTTGGGGTCGCTTGCATACTACACCTTGATTTCATACGCAAATCGCACACCATCGTCGCCCCAGCAGGCTGGAGTGTTTCCACATCACCACATAATTTTGCCTACCGGCAGCGGATTTCTTCAACAGAAGATCAAGTGTTTGGTGTCAGTGTTTGGCGTCGGGAGTTTGGTTACCGACTTCTAACAATGAAGTCAGTTGTGCGACTTTTCCAAGTCAGCGAAATTCCACCATACAGGCATTCTTTCCATGTCTAAAATTTTCATTTCAAGTGCGCATAGTGCCACAGCAACTGAATACAAATCTCTAGCCTGAACAGTGGCGTCATGCTAACCCTGGCCTGACTCACTAACTGACCACCGGCATCTGATCCACAAGTGGGTGCTTGTCTTATAGTAATCAGCAAATATTCATGAAGGCCGAATGTACACCAACGGCAAAGCAATTTGTTACCAAGCTGCCCCTCTTGGACCGTAAGCCACGGTGCCCTACGTAGAGGTGGAAGGCGTTTAAATGGTTTTGATATACCACAGATGCTGCTCCCGTTGTTTGTTGTGTGCTAAACTCGTTTCAAGGTTGTGGTATCGATATTTCTGGACGCATATTTGGGAGGAAAACTCCGCGAAAAAGTTCTTGGCTCCCGAGATACTGCGTCACCTTAGGCATGACATTATAACTAACCCTTTCCGCAGAAGATTCCTTCAGGGCTTCTTACGTAGGGGAGGGTAGGGTAAGGAATCCGTGCGAGTTCATTTTCTGGGCTGTAGAGGAGTTACTTGCTTTTTGGTTTCCTGGTTTTCGACTACATGCGCCTGATACACGCAGCACTGGCCATTGAGGCTTGCTCTGGTCGCTTCATAACACGCAAAAAACGCAGCTCGAGTTTCATGGTAAACTTCATTCTGCTACACTGCGATGCTTCTTCGCTCTGACGTCGTGAACTGGCTCATCCTACAGCGCCCAGCGTATTTTATCCACAAACGATGGCTTCGGCGGTCATTTATACCAAACAAGATCAGCGAAGATCATCAACTCAAGCATTTTCTGTTTATCTGGATCCGATTTATGTAAATATACTGATTTTTTTCTCGTAAATAAGTTTGCTTTAGGCGTCGCGGCCGAATGGGTATTGATTTGTTGTTTTTGTTGGTAGCTTCTGCTATTGAATCTTGGCGAAGGAGCTCAGAGCCCTTTTTGATAAACTGAAGTGACTACTTTGTGCTGAGTTTCATGGGTTAAGAGAGTCGCTTCATCAATGCAAATGTTCGCAAAAAATTTTGAGAACTCAAGTCTTTCATACGTTTCGCAAACAAGTTGTACGAGAAAATAATGCGAAAAGGCAGACTTAAGTATTGTAGCGCTAAACATAAATAACTCTGTGGAGAACTTCCACGGACGGGTAAAAGTCATAAAGGAAAAATTCTTTGATTCAATCAGCACTCATGTAGAACCTAACTAACTATAATAATGATCGGCGAAACGTGTTATGCCTCACTTCCTGAAGCCTATTTCGATCCAGTATATGCAGCAATTATTCCGCAAAAACAAAGTCGTAGTTCAGTTTGCGGACAGACATAAACGAGACCTAATTTGAATGAATGTTCTGGGCCGCTCATGGAAATTGTAACTGCTGACTAGACTTGGAGGACCCATTATGTGTGAATCAAATCAAATAAAACGAATTATTGGTTTTAGCACAAGCTTCGGGTTGCATCAGGCAAAAATTAGTTGCGTTCTGCTTGAGGGTGCCTGACCAAGAAATGGCCTATTTACAACCTAAAGGACTTGTGATAAAAAAGTGGCATGAAATCGTACGCTCATGTATAAAATCTACACTGAACCAGAAAAAAACATGTACACATTGTCCATGAGTTGTCTAAAAAGTATTCCACCGGTTGCTCCGGGTAACGCTTTCAATATCAACACCTTTTTTTCACACGTAACAAGAACACCTATTGAGTGTGCGACTGACTGCCGTAAATAGTCAGTGCGTGGGCGTAGTACAAGCCAGTTGTCTTTGTGTCTTGTACGTACATCCGTAACATTTTGGATGAGCCAGATGCTGAGTGCAAAAATAATTTGAAGCTCTGGTTTGAGAACAAAAAAGAATAAAGCAGAGCAGACCCGTATGTTCGCCAAATGGGTATTATCTTAAAACTTGAAAACAGCGGCTTTGTGTGTGCAAACGGGACATTGACATTATCTGCAATGCTCGCTTTTGCAAAAGGTGAATTGCGTTTATATTTGAGCTGTAGACATATACCAAACAAATATGCAGTAATTGACATGCGAAGCGAACAGGGCTTAATAAATTTGCAGCTTGGCTTTTGTTGGGGAAAAAGACGACATCTAGCTAGCGCTCCCGAAGCAGATGATAACGATTTCGCTACAGACTGCGCAGTGGCATGTCCAGATCATATAATTAGAAAAAGGTACCCCGAGAATATTGTGCCTGCTAACAATTTCTGCAGGGGCAGACGCAAAATTCAGGTCCCTGTTTTACGTTGCCTATTTGTTCCTGGCCCTGAACATTATAAAATTTGTTTTCTGTGTATTTATATTGAAACCATTTGAGTCAGATCATCTGGGTAGTTCTGATAGATATTTTTCTTCCGTAGTGGCTACATCACTTCCATCTGTCTCTGAAATGAAGGTGCTTGTGTCGTCTGCATAAAGTATAAAGTCAAAACATAAGTCAAGTACAACAGTGTCGTTGGCGTAAACATTAAAAAGATACTGAGCTAAAACATTTTCATGTGGTACACTGAAACAGATATTGCTCTGCGATTAAACACAGTTTTCAAATGCAACATGCTGCATCCGATTCCAAAGGTATGATTTAAACATGGCATGTGCAACACCGGGAACACCATACGCATCGAACGCATGAAGCAAAATGTTATGGTTTAGGCAGTGAAGAGATTTACTGTAGTGTAATATTATACCAAGCGTGATCTTGTTGCGTTCAGTAATTTTTATGACCATTTCTTTCATTGTTAAAGTGCCGTCGGCGTGGAGTTTTCCTGACAGAATCCGTGTCCGTGTTACCTTTCTGCAAGTATAGTTTACTAAATCTACTGACATGGGATAAAATGTCTTTCTCTAACCCCTTGGAAAACACTGAAAGTACGAAAATTGGCCGACAGATTTTTATACCATTTTTGTCGCCTCCATTGTAAAAAAAGAAACCTTCTCTATTTTCATAGCATCTGAAAACACCCCGACTCCACAACAAGGTAAAATATATGTACGAGGCAAGAAGCAACGAGATCCATAAGATTTAGCGGATTTAATTCAGATACAAACAATGTCCGTGGAAGAACTGTTTTTGAGGCTATGGAATATTTGGCATATTTCTGTTTCTTCGGTAGGTTGAAGAAAAACAGACTCATCATACCTATAGCCAAGGAAAACCTCGCAATCTTTACGGAAAGGTTTTTCCCATGTTCACATCCGTGTTAAAACTTTCGGCTAATGCAAGACCAGAAATGTTTTTGTTGCCTATGCGAAGTTCCAAACCGCCAGAGTGGGCTTCATCCTTTACGTTTGGTTAACAATTTCCCACACTTCATCAAGGCGCTGTCTGTGTGCATGGGTAAGAATGTATTCAAATGCAGCGGTTGAGAAACTGTGTCCTGAAATGAAATGGCTGGTTGGTCAGGCTAATCCACGTAAGTGGACGACGTGATGGAAGTACATTTTAATTCAAAATAGAAAGGTTTATGCCAGCAATTTGAGAAGATGCTGCCAATAGCAATGCAGAGCTGTGAAGATGCCACCTCGCCGCGCAGTTTATTGTGAACGATATACAACCTTGGCATTTGACCCTAAATATCACGCCTCGTTTCTATATGCTACCTAACCTGGCTGAAATTTCTGAACAACTGTTAAGGAACAGGACCCCAGACCATGGATCTACTAAGGACGCTCGTTATTCACTTTTTCTCTACTAGATCATTATATTCACGGTTCCCTTCAAACGCCGCAGTTGTCATTGCTCACAATATCTTCCTGCATAAGACAAAGTTGCAGACAAAGCCACAGTGGCTGCTTGCGGAGGAGTTCAGAGAAACTGTTCACGTACAGATTCTTTCCACCGTCTTGTTGAATTCTCTCGTGCCGATCACTCACAGATCGTCAGCCATTTCGTTCTCCAACGATGCTTCGAGGAGCAATGACGCCTTCTAAAACTGTCTTTGTTCATGCCGATAACGGATTTTTAACCGATATGTGGTCCTGGGCTGGGGGAAAGCAATAGGCCTGTCGACGTACTTCCGTAGATATTTGTAACCGGGTTGTCTCGTCGCTCGACTGGCCCTTACGTAGCATAGCAAGCCGGAAAACCATGCAATATCCTCTAACGTTTGGTCCCAGTGATTGATTCTTTGTATTCGAAGGAAATCTGGAGTTGCGATTCGCCAATTTACCTTCAATTCTGAAATCGTAAGTGGGGAGATGCATACTGCGTGTCTCGTTCCTGTTTAGGTCGGTGTTCGTGTGGTCAGTGTTTGAGATTACAGACATTTTCACACACTGTAGGCGAAGTGCATAAGGAAAAACGCGGCGTATGTTGCAGGGTTACAGTTCTGTTCGAAATTACGGTGCTAACTGGACAAAGTCAAGAAGAAAAAGAAGGCCAAGTAAAGAAGATATTCTTGGCGAGTTAGCAATATTTTGTGAAGCATATAAGCTCGAACTTGACCAGAGCATATTTTGAAGATGTGTAATCAGAATTGGATTGTTTCCGGGAGTGTCATCTTCGGTACTATTGGTCAATGTGTCTAGTGGGAAGACTCATTTCGGCCACCGGTGAGATGACTAATCAGTTCAATGATGTGTAATGGGTGCGATTTGAGAAGCGTTTTCAGGCCGGCATGAAGGATTGTCTTTCGTGAATTTATCAAGGATAACCCGCGTACGTGTCGCATGCAATGTAGATTGATCACTGCATCTAGTCCGAAGCCTCTTTTCGCGCACCGGTGAGATGACCAACCAGTTCAATGATGTGTAATAGGTGCGACTTGAGAAGCGTTTTCAGGCCGCCGTGAAGAATTGTCTTTCATGCCTTTATCAGGGATAACCCGTGTACGTGTCACATGCAATGTAGAATATTTTCATCAACAGCCACTTTATGGTACGATTATGTATGGGTATTTCTCTGACCTATACACTCTGTTTACAATTCTTTGATGTGTATGAGATGTTAGATTCGTCAGTCAAGTCCTAATTACGTTGTCCGGTTTTTCGGTGAGAAACTTTTGAAGAGTTGAAAAGGTACTTAAGCAGTCTCTTGTTTTGGTGAATTTGGATATTGCCGCTCCGGGGTTCGTCGATCACATCTTTCAATTGGCTTCAAGTAGCGCATGTGCCCATCCCGTCCCGGCCTCCTCTGTTCTTTTTTTCCCTACACGAAGTCTTGGTTTACCGCTACGAACTAGCCCCAGCCCAAACTCTCATTCGGCCCCGATTTTATTCTTCACGGCAGAATTAACGTCGACAGGAACACTGTTCTGGTTGCTGTGCAGCTGATGGGCATGTCTTAGTTCAATCCTGCTAGTGCAATGCCCCGATCAGCGAGCCATGGCTGGTAGTATTCGAAGAAAGGGCCCGTCGCACCAGGACATCAAGAACTTTTCTAGGCATGGCGAGACTCGATGTCACTCTTCACTGTCATCTGGGGTCCGCTGGGCCAGTTCTTCGAGATTTCACGGCTCCAAAATCTTAAATCCGGCCGTCCGACTGGACAGACAGGTAGCGGCTTTGGTCTCTGTCAGTCACGCCACGTTCAGACATAGCTCCACACGCTGCCCAACAACTTTAACTAGCAGTATTTCTATTTGATCCTTGCCACCTAAAACACGTAACCCAGGTGACGTGAGCTAGATTCGTACTTGATGGCTACCCAGATGTCATACAGAAGAAGGCTAGGAACAACGAGCAAGTAGGTGTTCCCGCAAGAGACAAAATGTCGCTCATATGTAACACCCCTTCGCAAGGAGAGTGACGACAGCTCTCTAACTGATGTTTTCGGCACAATGGCAGTGCGGCCTTGCAAGAAGTTAACGAGGGGTCGTAGTTCGGCATTCTACCTCGGCCGTTCCGGGGTGGTTGGTGCCTCCGAAACTCCGATGAACGCAGCGGCGTCGCTTTCGTCATTATCAGTTTGGGAGGGCCCACCGGACCTTTTGGGCGGCCGTCGGAGTTCGACTGGCGATTGACAGGTCTCTCACATGATGGCCAAGTCGAATTCCCAGAGTGTTAACACATTAAAAGGCGCTATCAGATGTTGCGCACAAAAGCCAAAGCAATATATTTCATCGTGGCTAGAGGGTATAGTTGGACAAGGAAAACAAATTTTATTTCACTGCCATTAGTCTTACAAAATACCGAGTGTTTAAAAATTGGAACAACGAACCTACGTGTACCTATTCTGGCTCTGTTTCCTTCCTACATGCCGTCGGGCAGCAATGCGGGTCTTATTCTCCATGCGGGCTTTATTTTCCGTCACGGTAGGTAGCAGATCAATGAATACGGAGGGCTACGCTGCTAATTCGGCACTTCATTCGTATGTTTTTATTGCACTGGTGGCACCGGCTCTGCTTTCGAACAGCACCAATTCATAGCCGTGGCCTTCCTTTCTGTGGAAAACAAGTGCACATGAAGGGCCAGGTCATTCCCTCGTGTGTAGATTTATAAACAGCAGACCTTTTCACGATGTCTCTTTCGAACTGAAGCTGGTCTAGTGGTGGTTCAGTCCCTATTTCTGTGTACAACCTTCATGCTGCAATGCGCAATGTTACATGCCGATTGCTCAGTAATGGCCAATACTAGTTTTTACCGTGCAGGTAAGGGCGACAGTCGCTGATGAACACATCAAGTAAGGCGACGCCACCTATGGGCTTGTTGTATGACACTCGCTTGCGCACTGAAACTGGATTTCATTCCTTTTGGTTGTGGTAGGTGGCTGGGTCCCGGTTGGGTGAATGCCATCATAATTTGTGGCAGCGCACACACACCAATTGTCATTCAACTTCACAGCCACGACGTCGTCATCGCACATACAATCAAAAGTCCCTCTGCTTTGAAGGCCTAGTTCCTTCAAATTCGGAGGTAGGCATTTCTGTGCCGGATATCTACCATGGTTACAGTGGTTCGGAATCCATGTTCGTTCAGCGCTTGCACTCCCATCAATCAACTTCCAAAAAACAACGCGTGGTCCAAGTGGTACATTCATGTTTTCGTCATTGTTTTCACTGCAGTATATATCCGTGTTGAAGGGGTAACAACATGGAAGAGCACAGGATTCACTCCTTTTAACCAAATCATTTTGGTTTACCCTTTTTAAACATCTTGCAGAGGTGCCGACAAAAGTACATTATTACTGCTCATTCACGCTTAGATTGTTCGAAAAAAAGTCTAACTAATGAACAAACCTATTGACAAGCCTGAGTGGAGGTCTTATCTTTGCCATCTTGCCAGCCGGCTCACCGTTTTCGCCGTCAGATACATGGTTGCTATTCTTTATTAGCCGCAATTCTGCGCGGCTCATCCTGTTTGCCACTAAAAAAATACGGGGGATATCGTCTTTCGACTCATACAGGTTGGAGCTTGGGAGCTTGCCGTGTTTTTCATTCATGCTGCAACCATGGTCACTCTGTTGCTAGCCATAGCGATGGTATTCTTCAGTTACGAGACGTAGAATTTCTGTGTTTCGTCGGAGGGCTAAGCCCACTCTCGGGAAAAGTCCAAGCTCATCCACGAGCTCGGAATGGGTCACTCGCTGTGGCTGAACCTCAAATTCTACTATCCGGCCCGAATACTTAGTAGTTAGCTTCAGTCAGCGTAGTTTTGTGATGCCTTTTTTCGGTCTTGAGAGTGGTGGTTCTTGGTGAGCTCCTCCACAATCGCTGTCATTAGCCGTGTTAACTTCAACCTCACCCGCAACATCATTCGGTTGAGCGGCCACAACGGCAATATCAGTGTCACCCTCCTCTTCATCCGCTTTATTTCTGTTCTTCATCCATGAGAATATCGTCTGCATTCGGGGGGGGGTAGCAGCACAACATCAGGAACTATGCAGAATCGTCGTTGAGAACCATATCAACCGCTGCCTCCAGCGTGATAAACTTTTTGTGAGACATCTGGGTGAAAAACAGGCGTTGATGACGACAACGCTTATCCGCAGTATGGCTGCTCCTATCACCCCCTTCGCGCCAACGTTCTCAATAGAGAACATGCAAAGATTTCTCGTCATATGGACGACATCTATTCAAACAGCTACTCTATTTCGCGAATCCTAATGCTAAACATATTCAAAAAGAAACTATAATAAAACAGTCTGTCCAGGCAGTTAAAAACATACATTTTTCCGCAGAGTGTCTCCGCGCGGCGCACCGCAGCGATTACATCAAAACTCCCATGAAGTCGCGCAGCCTAATATGGAGGTACGAAACTAAAAAAGAATTTTTTCGCTTGTAAATAAAACTGAGTTTCTTGAGGTAATGTTATCAAATCTTAGTACTTGTTTGTATGCTAAGTAACTAAAGCTTCCGAAATTAATGACGGGTTATGTTCCCAAATCAGAACATTTGCACCAAATCGGTTTCCGTCGTGCTGGACGGCCGGTAGGGTTCTTCGGTTGGGTAAGCCACCGGAGCAAAAAGTAGTCACTGACGGCCGTAAGAGCACGCTCATAGAGGTAGGGTCGCAATTTAAGGATGGCGCAAAGAAGAGCAAGTGATTCCTCTACGGTGGCCGAGTGGCAACTGATTGCTCTTGACAGGGTTCTTCTTCTAGCGTAAGCAAGCCCTCTTTTGGCGGAGTCTTGCCATTGGACGAGAACAGCACCGAGCTCCACATTGATGGTCCGTGTGGGCCAATTTGGTTCTATCTTTTGAAAGTGTGCCTCTTGAGCGGCTCTCTACAAGTTACGACAGATTTTGACGTGGGAGATGCCAGGCTGCAACGAGATCCTTCCACCTCCTTCCCAAGACAGTCCCTCGACAAAACTCCTTCAAACACAGTAGACAGGTGAGACGACAACCGCTATCTTCGCCAACGACAGTCTCGCTCCCACTAAAATACACGAAGATCCGACAAGGGCCAGGCCCCACAACAGAGACCAGAGCAGCACCAGTACCTTAGCGGCAACTTAGAAGGTGAGCTGGGCAGCTAACGCCTCCCATAAACGAAATTGAGAATCACATTCACTCGCCCCTAATTACCCCTGACATCTCCGTTGCAGAACTGAATGGCATATTAGCCACATTAGAACTGGTTTTGGCGGAGAACAGCCAGCTTCGAGCTGAACTCGCACAATATAAAATATGCTGCACCCGCACTAAGACTACCGGAAGGCCGCCCACAACAAAGCATTAAATACCTCAGGCCAACCCTTTCCCCCCGCATAGACGTGCCCAGTAAACCATTGACCATCAGCCAACAGGACAACATGCCCCATATCTTGTTGAAGCTAAAGAAGAAAAGCAAGTCGACCAGCGGTTGCATGAGCTAAATGACAGCGTTACCACGCTGGCCAGAGCCATCGATAACTTTAGAGAAATATTCAGCGTGAAGCTTACCGCTGCGAAATACAGCTTACAGCAAGCGCAGAACCAAAGTTGGCCCATACATCCGTCTGTCTTCACCAGCACCGAAGGGCCGCAAATATTGCCAGCAACCAAGACGTTTTAGGTCAAAACACAGGATAGTGTGCATCTGAAAAGAGATAAGCATCGATACTACACATGGAAATGAAACTGTCGGGGGTACAGATGTAAGCGGGGAGCATTGCAACAACACATAGACCACTTGGTTCAAATTGCGCAATCGGCACTCGATATCATAGCGTTAGGAGAGACGGCAATACGCGCCAAGCTATCGGGATACAAAGCGTACGAGTCGTTCGTAACCTCCCTGTTGCATTGGAGTATGCCGGCGAATCAATTGCATGTTTTCAGCACAGGACCAGAATACGTTCTGTTGGAAATCCTTCCAACGTCAGAAAGGCTAAATCTGAAGCTATACATAATGAATGCATACAGCGCGCCCCAAAATACCCGTAACCTTACACAGCTCCTCTGACGAGCCCTCCACAAATCACATGGTCATCTTATAACCCATCATAGGGGATGTCGATGCACCACATACCGGCTGAGGATATTCAAAGCCAACAAAAATGGGCCAGACATAATAAGCCACCATACAACCACTTAACCTAACAATTCTGACAAACCCCGCCTGTTCCAAGAGACGAGGTAGCAGTGTCCAACGCGAGAGCACCCCTTACCTTACCATCGTAAAAATGTATCCGATGCGTGGTAGAAAAATACCCTTCATAACGTAGGCAGTGAGCACAATACAGTGAAACCGCACTCCAGGCGGGGCCCCCAAAGCGCAGCAGCCGCGAAGAAATTATTGACTGGGATGTTTTCCGTATTATACGGTGGTCAGAGACTTCAAAAGACGAAACGCCTGCAATAAAAATCTGAAAAAATGGCTCCAATGCTTACAGGAACAATCCCACGATGGCTACTCGAATCGTCCCAGAAGAAGCATACCTAGACAAAGTCGACTCCCGCCTCCTTCACATGTTAGAGGAGAAGAGCAGGCTTCAGAAACGGCTGCACGGGCAGGCAAACAATCGGTTTTAGGGGCGAAGCTCCTTAAGGCGTGGGTCTGTCCATCCTCGACGTATGTATGTAGCCACCTCTAGTTTAGTTCTTGGATTGTTTACTAGATGGCGTGGCTACCTCTAGTTTAGTTCTTGGATTGTTTACTAGATGGCGGGGAGCGTTGTAATAAAATCCGTTCGCTGTTGGCGCGCGCTCGGAGTCGCCCGATGGATAAGGCTGCAGATGTGCGAGCCCGCGAGGCAGAAGCGCTCCGTGAAGCTGCGCGACGCCGCCGCCAAGATCCTGCCGTACGAGAGCGGGAGGCCGAAGCGTGTCGTCTGGCTGCGCGATGACGCCGCCAAGATCCCAGCGTTCGAGAACGAGAGGCCCAAGCGTCACGGCAACGGCGCGAGGACCCTGCCGTACGCGAAGTGGCACGGCTGCGGCGCGAAGAGGATCTCCAAAACGTCAGAGAACGGGAAGCGGTGAGAAAGCGCGCGTATCGGCAGGCAGACCCCGATGCAGTGAGAGCTCGTGAGGCGTCTGCAAAACGCATCAGGCGAGCTCAGCCCCAAGGTGCCGACGCGCGGTTTAAGCGAGACTTTCTAGACGCTACGTTCGGACACAGATGTAGTGGGCGAACTTTAACTGAAGAGTCACGGTTTTACCGATGATTTCCCCTCAGGAGCTTCGCCCACTTATCATCATTCACCCCGTGGATATGCTGTGAATTTTTTACGCCGCCGGGTAGCGTGCTTCAGCAAAGAAAGATCGAGGCTAAGGAATCGCAGACCTTACGTGGCGATAGAGGTAGAGTTCGCTGCACGAAGCGAAGGCACAGAAGTGCGCGCAGCCTTGAAGGCTGGTAATACACTGAACTCAGCATCCATGTCCACAAGCAAGCGCAAACCAGAAATGTGATCCGTGACCAGGAAAAGGCAGCCAGGTTGTAAGGCGAGGCTTCATGCCGCCATCAGCGATCTCGCGTCGCGTTTCCCGACGACGTGCATGGAAGTGCAGTGACAGCCGCGGTGCTGGAAAGTGCGATGGTCCCAGCACATTGACGAGCTTCCAGGGCTGCAAGAGCAAGAACCGCCCGGGGAAGACGAACGATGGCTGGGACGTGGGGAGGAGCCGCGTCTTTGATCAGACGGCGTCTGAAGCGCTTCAATGCGAGCGACGAGTTGATCGATCCGAGTCTCTAAGCGGACCATGGCTGATGACTCTGCTGTCGAAGCCAAAGTGGCGACTGAGGGAGAAGTCGCGTGGTGAACTCTATCAGCAAGCTCGGCGGCACAGTCGAGGGTCAAGTCCCCTGAAGCAGCTAAAACGATGTGAGTTGACTGTGGCAAGCACTGCAGAAAGAGCTCTCAAAAGCGCACCGTTGGAGTCCACGTTGCTCTGCGCCCATGAGCTGTCGTATGGTGTTGAGCAGCTGGGAAGGGCGGCGATCTCCGAGCTCTTTGTGGAAGAGCAGGTGCCGGAGGCGCGCGCTCTCGGAAGCCGTGGTTCGGTCAACAATACACTGGGTGAGCCGCTGCTAGGAAGCCTCGTTCAAAGTTGCACCGATGACGTCTGCCACTTCATCAGCCACCTCAGGAAGTAGGGTGCAAAGCAAGTGGCACACCCGAGAAGTCTCCGAAGTTGGCGTGTTCGAATCACGTCCGGGTCACCACAGTCAGGAACCGCGGGTTTGCAGCACAGCGCAAGAGAGAGAGAGAGAGTACCAGCGCAGCAGGCTTTCGGAATCGAACTGCCCCCTGCAGTGCTGACGCACAAAGCACGAGCAGCTTGTTTCTTTATTGTCCTCGTCTTTCATAGCGGGCGCCTTGGCGCCGGCAACGAGTGCCGACCAAAGGGCGTTGCAACTGTTTCAAAGCCAGGGTTTGGGTACCGGTCGAAGACTGTATGGCCGCATGCGGGAAGCCTTGCTTTGCTTTTCCAGGCTAATTGAATATGCCCTTTTTTCATTGCCCTAAAGCCTCTGGCTTTACAAAACGGGAATGTTCGTGCTCTGTGTTTTGGTGACCCACACCGATAGAAAGTTTCTGTTTGTTGCACTGCCGGTCGCGAGTTTTGCGCGTTGTGCAGTTCTAGTCTTCGTTGAACTGTGCGTGCATTTTCGTTGCATTATTTAATGCCGCCTGTAAAGACAAAGCGCGTTCCACGGCTTCTGGGAGGTGAAATAGTTATCTTCCGTAAAAGGATGCCTCTGAATATCGACGCCCTGAAGGCCGTATACAATTTTGTCACGCAAAGCTTCGTCGAGAAAGGTGCCAAACTTGCACGTTTGGGGTAGTCACCTTATCTCCACCCCTTGCTCTGATATCGCTGAACTTTTTGTTGCATTCTGCATTCTTCATTGGGCAATCAACTGGTTATGATGTTGCGGTTGCCGTTGCTTACTTTTGCCTCGTCAGAAGCCCCACAGGCGAGTAAATTCGACGTTGAAACCCTGCAGTAGTGTAATTACTTTGTCACTTGGCAATATTCTACGTAATTCACAAATATAATGATTAGTTTGATTATATTTGTGAATGAAGTGGCAAATTTCAACAAAGATTTTATTCACAATAGCTTAATGCATTCTTACCTGTTTACGGCACACGCGTCTTGCTTCAAGAATGCTGTGCGACGTCTAGCTGCAGTGGGTGCACTGCAGCGTGTTGGGAACCACAAAGACGGAAAGGGGTTTTTTATGACGTGGCGTCTGACAAAAAATAGCACATGTATGTTACCGCCTAATTCTTCCAAGAACTAACGACACTACGCACCACTCTAGCGCGCCAAACGTTAAACACCCCAGCTAAAGATATGGCGGGAACGAGCGCAAGCTATGGCGTACAGCGCACTGGAAAATGAAATGGTTACTTATGTTTTCAACTGGACGCAGCTGTACGCAAACGACGTTATGCTACTTCAAATTTCAAATACACTTCACAAATGCACGTCACCAATATTCTACACAAACACAATTATGTACTCTCAAACTAAGTTATCAGCCCTAAAACACAACTCACCTAATTTGACACAAATTATACGGCGCTTTCGATGCCACAAAATAGAAACACCCGGCCCCGCGAAGCGTCTGTATGGTCCTGAAGCCACAGCGACAAAGGTTGCGGGGAAGTGCACGACGAAGTAGTCCTGCGAACACCGTTGCGTTAGGACACACAAAGACCCATGCCTACCGAACGTGTAACACAATCTCACATGCCATTTTGAATACCCTGCACTCTAATTCGAACACGCCTGTCTTCATGACGCGGTGCGATACCTTCTTTGCTACTACGTTTAGATGCGTTGTTGCCTGTTCACTCCGCGAAATAGAATTTTAACACACACCAGAAACACGCTATTGTCATGTCCTCCAACTTATCGCTTGTCCAAAGCTTCGCCTCCGAAGAGGTTGTGTGAGTCGCTACTTTTGGACAGCGTTTACTTTGGGCTCAGCGAATGTTTCCGCTGATGTACCGATAAGTTGCGGAAAGCACGGAAGCCAACAGGAACGCAGGGGATTTCTAAAAGTTGGAAATCGGTCACTGCCGCTCGCGGCATTTACAACTTAAATGGCTAACTACAGGTTTTGCATTAAACTATGCAAAGCGGGCACCCACCACGAGTTTAAACAGCGCACATGCTTCGCCCGCCTTGTACCCTTGGCGTTTTATCAAGCAAAATGTATCTTTTTCTACAAAATTAGTAACCACATATTGACGCGCATAAATTTAAAAACGCCGATCAGGTAGCCAAATCCTCATAATTTCTATTGTCAAGGTGCTACAGGACCATTCCCTTAAGCATTGCCCTATTCACGGCTCGCTGGCTTGTGGTGGTGACCCGCTGCAAACCACGGTGGTCTTTAGGTATCTGGACATGTAGACGTGCAGAGCCTGTTCGTTTTTATATAACAGGAATGTTAGGTCTTCGCTTCGAGATGCTGCTTTTTTCCAGCGAACTACTTTTTTGCCAAAACTACCCTCTTTTCGTTTTAGCGTTTTTCTGATTGAATACAGTTTACATTTATTTAGAAGCTAATGAAACTGCCAGAGTCTTTAGGATGAATTTTTTTTGTAATCTAGCGCATAATTCGCTGTTTTTCTGCGCTTTAAGAACCTCCATTTTGCCTGCGCCTCACTTGCGCCATTCGGACGTAACGGTCTTCCAGTCAAGAGGCGGATTTCGGGCTGAAGAGGTGATGTGAGACAGTGACAATTAGTTTGTTAGAGCTTTCATCCGCACGTGGAATAAGTGGACTGAAATTCCTAGGTGAACTCAAACGCAGTTGGAAAAGATGAGTGTTGAGAAAAACTAGACGCAGAATGCTTCAAACTCTGTGCTTGGTTTGTCCCTTCGCGTTCTCTTTACTTGCGCTCTAGATTTTTTCATTAAGGTGTGCCATTTTTTCCAATACAACGATTTACAAAACTCCAGTGCGCATTTTTGTTATAGCAGGCTGTCGCTTCCTGCCTTTGAGAGCGAGAGTGCGTTTTTCCCGAATGCAGAGCGAGGCATTCTTTGCAATAAACGATGGAAGCACAACGGGACAACCATGTTCTCCGACAGGAGTGCACGCGTGAAAATACCCAAATGGTACGTATGATGAGTTCGTCAAAGCATGCGCGTAAGACAGCCATGCGAAAATTATGACAAAGCTGAACAGTTGTGAAATGATGCCTGAAAACGGAACTTCGGCTGAAAGGGTAACATATATATTGGCAGCACCAACGCGATAAATACACTTTTTGATACCCTAATTTATGGTATTATACAATAAATTTCTAATCCCATTTTTTTCCGAAGAAGTGAACTTTCCAGACGCGATGGCCCTAAAAAAAGCAATCGTAATACAGAAATTTAGATCAAACAAACAATAGAAACTCTAAACAGCAGAGCAGAGACTTTGCACTACATCGCTCGTTATGAAGAAAACATCTATGAAGAACAACAATCTCCAGCTAGCTTAGTGTGCCCTGATTTAGATATGCTACCTTAGGTATGCCCACAACCTTCAGCGTTAAGATTAACAGCATAATCATCGAAGTTGTCTTTTAATATACACGGATACACGCGTGTTGCATACACGCATACGCCAAACGTTGTATAGGACGTATTGCTAAATAAACAATGCCGAACAACGCACTGGCCACCTTCTCAAAAGCTATTTATAAATCTTGCTGCTTAATCAAAACAATACCTTGCAAAGCACCTGCCACATACCTAGTGGACCAACGTGACTTACAAAGAAGCCAACAAAGATATTACGGCGTGTCAAAATTGGTGCACCATACTGGTAAGAACAAAAATCTTGTAGCTGCCACTTTTGCAAAAGCTGCGGTCTTCTGTTTAAACGCTCTCCCGAAAGACAAGTCAACATTTTTTGGCAATAAATTTAATCCGTACGTGAACTTGCCAAAGACTGTGTATAAAATAAATGTTTCTTTTGCCACACACACTGTGCGCAACGAACTTGTCAGCATAAGAGCTGTATCCTTGACAACCAACCAACAGATATTAGTAAAATATTGTTGCTTACAGTTGGGCAACACTTCGGAGAAACCAGAAACACAAATTAATAGGACGAGATATTTTTTAAGACAATAATAAGCTCGCACGCCAACGAAAACTACCGGGAAAGATATTTGAACACAAAGTATGTTTCCTATCACCATCGGAGTTATTGTTTCACGTGGTTACTTGGACTTGTGCGGCATTGCCAGGGACGTGTACCTGAAGCAATTGTGCTTCTGAGAACACGCACCCATTCTGCTCGGTTTATTGGTAGGTGTACAGCTGTGTATCAACAATCACTCTCCTCCGCACATCTGTCGTCTTTTTGTTCGTCGCGGTGCTCTTTTCGTTGGTTTGCTACCCTATTCCAAAGCCAGTTGAAATAAGACTCGTTAATCTACGAGGGTTTTTTTTAACTTGAAAGTCATCTTATTTTATGTGTTACTTTTTTTCGGAGTATGTTTGCGTTTCAGTTTGTCCTCCTCTTCTCTTCTTTGATATGTTTGTTTACTTTTTTGAGAATGTGAGCATTCCAATTGACCTTTTCATGTTCTTAATACCCTCTAAGGAGACATTTGGCTTCCGTACCCAACACCGCTACCCTGTTATCAGAAATCTTAAAACGCTTATACACGCTTGTCTTCGTTCGACAACTGCGTCTTTCTTCCTTCTTCGACAAAGAATTTCGCCTGTGACCTGGTTTTTTTCTCGCTATCTCATTTGTGTTCAACAAATCTTCCAGTCACAATTTCATCCTGCCTCACCAGCCTATTTCTTCCTGCCCCATCTACAGTTCGATGTAAATGTTATGTATTGCTTGGCAAGCTGGACTGTTGTAAAAACACAAGATAATACCCTAAAGAGAAGCATTGGCACCGGAATAAAGAAGCCTTCTGGTTGCTTATTATCATCTGACGAATCTCAGGGTTGTGTGTATGCACATGCACTCACCCAAACTGCCATATACACTCTACCACATACACTTGTACCCTACTTACACGGGCACAGTTTACCACGGTTCAAGAAACCGCGGTTAGGCAAAACCGAGGTTTGCTCGTTACTCGAAAGGCAAAGCTGTGGTTACCCCGCTAACCAGGGTTAACACAAACTGACCTTGGCCACCTCTGTTCGGTCAGGCTAACCGCAGTTTCCGCAGCCGCAGCCGCAGCAGCCATAATTTGCGGCACGCATCATCGGAGGCAGCAACCAAATCACCTTGCATTCGAATGAGACGAAGGCCTTCAAATAAACGGTGCCTCAAAGCACCCACCAACACGCGCTTGCGTTCTTTGGGTCACTCTTGAAGTCACCGGGACTGCCCGTGAGCAGGAGCTTGTTTCCTGATCCACCTTATCAACGACAAGTGCCGTGCTAAATTTGTAAATTCCGCACGTCGTTCGCAAAGAAAATGAATGAACCAGGCAACCATGAAGCCTTTTCAGCACTCGGAAGCCATCAGAGCGCACTTCGGCTTTGCCTGCAAACACGGCGGGCCTGCCCGCACGGAACTGGAGCCGTCATTTGCGATTCAGCTCACCACAGTGCTTTGTGCAACACTCCTCGGCTGGGCGGCGAAGCCTGCACTACGTGCGCCTTTCAAGAAGGCCCTCCTGTCGGTAAGTCGCGCTTGCAGCCGACGAATTTAAACTCGTCGCTACATGTCTGGATCGCTGGCGCCTCGCTATCGGCTTTATCAAACTTCGGTGGCAGCTGACACAGCACGCAGAGGCTTGCCCACAGGACGCAGAAGCCATTGCGGAGACCTACTCTCTCCCCTCTCTCGGACTCAGCGTGCGCCGCTACTGCCGACCGCTCACAAACTCTGGAAAGACCATTGTGTGGGTCTGTGCCATTCGTGTTTGCGAACAATCAAAAGGGAACGCTTGTTTGAGTGTTAGTGCTATGGTTTTAAATAGGCCTCCCCCCAAGCGCTGTGGTTTATTTCTGTTAGAGCATTGAATCAATGCCGTCATTGTACTGTACTGTAACCTTGCCTGTATGGTCATTGCTCTTGTCTGGTTCGGCCCATCTGTCACCATGAAGTAAATAGTTTAAGTTTTCCTTCAGCTTCTGGTCTTCTTCGAGGCAGCAACATTGGCTTGCCGGTCGCTTCACACCTGTACCACACGCATGTTGGAGGTGATGGAGCTTTGCGCGGGTACACCTTCCCAAATGCAGCAACAGGTTGTCAGCGGCGGGATCACAACGTCGCATCAACTGGTTGGCAGCGGTCGAATGGCAACTTCGTAACACCTGGAGCCAGCGGTGCGACATCCAACACCACAGACGTCAAGGCAACATGGGATTTCACAGAATTCACTGTGGTCAATGGTGAGTGCGGGACTTTTATTCACTGAGTAACCAGGCTTCTGAGGATAGCTGGTAGTGGGCACGTTTTTGTCGCGTGGGTATTTCGCGAAAACAATTTTAGAGCAGTGGCAAAGCAGTACTCTAGAGTGGCCATGAATTTTAGGGTGTTGAAAAAAACCGCAGTTTTTTAAACTTGCAAAAGAGTTGCGGTTGGATGTTTCTCACGCTTTGATAGAGGCAGAGCTGATACAGGCTATACTCGCTTTTGCTGCTGACGATTGCGAGCTGTCTGAGTGAATTGAGCTGGTCAATGGCAGGGAGACCACTAAACGTCAAGCTGCAGAAGCAGAACGCGAGGAAAGAAAGCGAGAACAGGAGCTCGAGAGGCAGAAACAGGAATGTCAACTTGAGCGACAGCATGAGATTCAAACGAAGCGTCGAGAAATAGAGAGATCTCGATCTAGGCGTGAGAGTGACAGTAGCGCGCCAAGCGTGAAGTCTCCGATGACTGAGAGGGGGGGGTTGTGGTTTGCGACAGGAAAATGAAAGGAAATTCACTGGGGATATTTTGAGCTCGGCAGGGAGCTCACCTGCATACAACCAGTGCAGGGGAAGGGAAGTAGAGGGGAGTGATAGGATAAAGTAGAAGAGAGAGAGAGGGGAGAGAAAGGTATAAAGAGAGCTGTCAGTCCTAGAACGCTGTCAGTCCGGGCACACCAGTCAATCACTGCACTCCGGGCTACAGCCGCTGCGTGAGGCCGGTCGTCTCCAGGAAGTGAAGCAGATAAGTGAACACTTCCCGTTGGGTTGCCGCAGGTCCCTTCGGGAACAGAAGGTCCTCCATGTCGGCGCTGGGAAGGCCTCGACGCTGGAGGAGAGAAATACGTTGCGAATGAGTGATTTATTGCGACCCTACAACGTAGGAGAAGGCATTGGTCTGTTTTTGGACAATTTCGAGCAAACATGCGAAAGGGCCAAGTGCAGCCTAGACTCATGGCTGCCAAAGCTGCTTACGCTTTTGCCAGGTGAGGCATCCGATGTGATGGCCCGCTTCCCAAAGGAGGAGGAGGAAGACTAGGAGAAAGTCAAGTCGAGCCTCTTGCGTAAGTACAGGCTGTCGGCAGAGGCTGTTTGCCAAAGGTCCGTGAAGGCGAGAACGGTAAGGGAGAGTCGTACTCGGAGTTCGCCTACAACCTGAGGGCTAGCATTAAAGAGTGGCGCAAAGAGGCAAAGGTTTTCGAAGCGCACGACAAGGTAGATGAGGGCTTCGGTCTTGAACAGTTTTACCGCCGACTACCGGAAGAGCGGAGACTCTTGAAGCAAGATAGGCCAGTGGTAAATACTGTGAATTTTGCAACTCAGCCGTTTGCTTCGACGAGCAGCACCGAAAAAAACCACGCGCAAACAGGCTGCGTGTTACAACTGCGGCGAGACGGGGCATTTCGCAGCGAGTAACCAGAAGGGAAAACGCGTCTTTCACGTGCTACATCAGAGTGAGGGCCGCAGGCAGTATCTGGAGGCGTACGTGTGGGTTCTCGTAGACAACGGTAAACCGTGCCGAGTTCTTCGCGACTCCGCGGCAACGGTAGACATAGTCCATCCTTCGTACGTTGAACCAGATCAGCTGACAGGACAGAGTGTTTGGGTGAAGCAGATCGTGGCAGCACAAAACATGCGCCGGCAAATTGCTGGGGTAAGCATCGGAGGTCCGTTTGGTGAACTTGTCACGCAGGCGGCAGTACCACCACAACGTCTTCCTGAATACAGGTACCCATTTTTTTAAAGGTCGCATCAGCTGTTACGGGACAAAGGGCAGAATTTCCAGAAACTACCGATGAAAGAATCAGCTGAGCTCGCTGCGGATGGCTCAAGTAACGCTAGTGTCGCCACCTCTGAGAGGAATGGCGAGACTCAGAAAGGTAGCCAGGATTGTGTAATTCCGGAGGCTCACGACCGAGGAATGCGTACCGACACTGTGCGTAAGGCCCGTACTGTGAACGGAGAAGTGTGACGTCATGTTCGGAGTGGTTAGGTTAACAGGAGGCCTTGAGAAAGGCTACCGGCCCGAAGGTGCGCAGTTCGGAGGCTAACGACGTTCGGCGGGAAAGCCAACACTGTGACCTTAGAGAAATGAGGCAACACGAGGCCGTTAAAATGAACGGTGTTTCTCCGGATGCGAGTTCAAAACCGAGCAATGCTGGGGCAGAGCCTACAGTGGAGACACTGAGCGGTTTGCACGTTGCATCTAAGCCTAAAGATGACGCCGCAACTGAGCGAGTCGTAATGTTCAACCTTCAACTCAGATACTCGATATCAAACAACAGCCTGCCGAGCACGTAGCGATTCCGGTGTTGCCGGGAAGTGAGCCGTCTTCTGAGACCGGGCCGCCCGTACTTAGTGTAGCCTCGGCAGCCAGCAAAAAGAACAACACCCTTCGGTGCTCATTTAGCGATGGTGTCACAAAAATGGTCTGTTAGATTTCCAGGGCGCTCGTGCCTTGTGGAAGTGCCGTACGGACGCTTGAAGCCGGGTCTTAGCGGGCCTCGAAACTGCCGAGAACGAAGGTGCACGCCTTGTTAGAGTGGTGGAAATTAGAGCAGTTTTCTTCGTGTCACTCGAGATACTTCTCGGAGAGAGGAATATGTTCTCTTGACCGGTCGCAGTAGCTTTCAGAGAACGGGTGTACCATACTGCGATTCATAAAGGGAAAAGCTCAGAGAAATGAGGAGAGCTCAAATCGCAGCTATCAGCATGAGAAGTAGTCTGTACACGCCTGACGTTCTTAATTTCATTGTTTTTCCTGGAGCAGGTTTCGCCCTTTACGATTACGTTTCGCTTGTGTGGGAGATTTCTAATCCCGCGAATTGTCACACCTTTCGGGTGTGTGTGCTTGTGCACAGTACTGCTGTTTTAAAACATAACTGGTGCAGTTAGCTATTAGCGTATTTTATTGCAACCAAATGCCTGGTGGAACTGAGCATCGGTGTTGATTTGTCTTCGCACTTGCCGGCGATGTGCTTGTGTCTTCATGTGTTGTTTTGTTGCTCGCCTGACCAAGCAAGAGACGTTCTTGTCCGGCCACTATTCGTGCAGGGACCGGGCAAGTGAAGCTCCAGCACGGTGTCGTACAGCCCAAGCCTGGAGTCGAGCATCTGGCGAGCACTTCTTTCCGAAAGTATTCCTGCGGAGAACGGCTGAAGAACCTTAACCATCGGATCTTGAACCACCGTCGGATAAGCTGTTACGAATCGGCCTGCCGCAGTGCTTTGTGCAACAAGCCTCAGCTGCGCGGAGAAGCTCCACTACTTGTGCCTTTCAATCAGGCCCCCCTGTCGGTGCCTCACGCAAGCAGCCAACGGATTCAAACGTGTGGCAACATATCTGGATCGCGGGCGCCTCACTATCAGCGTGATCAAACTTCTATGGCAGCCGACGCAACAGGAGCATCAAACACTGTTTAGTTATACAACAAAAAATTAACGCATTTTAATGAAGTGAATCATGAG
Source organism: Haemaphysalis longicornis (assembly GCA_013339765.2). Taxonomy (NCBI): domain Eukaryota; kingdom Metazoa; phylum Arthropoda; class Arachnida; order Ixodida; family Ixodidae; genus Haemaphysalis; species Haemaphysalis longicornis. Next base: position 33,699 of record JABSTR010002301.1, read on the forward strand.
TGGCGAATCACTGGGGATTGCTCTTACTGTAAATAACTCGTCAAAGGCTTACTGCTACTAAACGATTTTCCTAAACAACCCCTTAATAAAATTTTATTTTAATCAGTTCAATTCAATTCAATTCATTACAATCCAATCCAATCTAATACAAATCAAAATTCAATTTCATTCAACCTAAACCAATCCAATCCAATGCTCCTCGCGTATGCACAGCATGGCTCTTCAGGGGCTCTCTCTCTTTCTCTCTCTCTCTCTCTCTCTCTCTGCCTTTTTGTGAACCTTTTTTTTTGTTCCTGGTAAACTTTTGTGAACCTTTTATTGAAAACGTTTTTGGTTTACTCGGTGTTGTGCGTCTACCTCTCGCTCTCTCTCCTAAACCCTTTGTGAACCTTTTTTATGGATGTTTTGATTTACATGGTGCGTTGCCGTGAGCATGGACACCGGACGCCGGACGAACAAGCATGGGCCTTAAGGTGCTTCGCCCTTCAAAGGAGAACCAATTGCTAATGTTTGTGTTTTGTTGCCTTTTCAAATGTAGTAGGGGAAGAGATAAGATGAAAAAAAAGTATGCTAGTATGCTGGCTAATAAACCACGCTGATTGTAGCTGCTACAGATACTCAGGCCTGGAGTTGAAAACGTCCAAATTGTTCATTTTTTAGCAGAAATTTAAAACATATTGGTATATCATGTTAATTCTTAGCAATATGCGTCTGCGATCTAAACAGCATTACCAAATGTTTCGCTAAATGCCCGCATCGGAGCAAATCAACCGTTAAAGTTGTTTTTAGGCTGTTTATTTAAACCTTTCTTCAACTCTATCCAAGAATGTTTCCGCAGAAATAAGCCAACTCGCGCGAAGATTAAAAGAACAAATAAAAAGGGCAAGAGAAATTTTTTTTTCCAGCATGTTGACAGGTTTTATGGTAAATCGGCCACATACGTTTTGGCGATATTTATCCAAACCAGCTGCCCCTGTCGCTGCACTGTAAGTGGCAATGGTTGCTATAAACGACGTAGAATTCATCCCAAACTGTTTCAATCAGTACTTCTAATCTGTATTTACACGTGCCTCTACCGTACCTGCCCCAGCGGCAGCGTCCTCTTCCTTAATGCCGGGTATAGAGAAAACAGAGCCAGGTATTCTTAACTTGCTCTTGCAGATTGAGGTCAAGAAAAGTGCAGGCCCTGATAACGTGTTTAATGTTTATCTTAAACAATATGCCGAACAATTGGTGCCATTCTTGGATGTGATCTTTACGACGTCCCTCAGAACAGCCACTCTGCCAGATGATTTGCTTTGCGCAAAAATCACTCCGATACATAAAGGCGGCAACAAACTACAGGCAGAATCGTACCGCCCAATTTCACATACCAGCTGTTGCTTCGAATTGGTGGAGCACATTCTAAATAAAGCAATAATAAATTATTTAGAAGAAAATACCCTGACTTATTCAAAACAACACAGCTTTCGCAAAGTTTGTATATGGTGACTCATTTTCTAGAAATAACTCAAGATTTTACTTCAGCAATAGATGCCAAACTCCAAGTTGATGCAACACTTATTGATTTCGCAAAAGCCTTTGACGGCGTCCCGCACAACAGAATATTGCAAAGCTCGTCTAATGGCATAAGTTCTCAAATATTTTTGTGGGTAGCAGCATATCAATGATATCGCACGCAACACGTATCTCTAAACAAATCAGACTCTGGCCATCTTGATGTTTTTTTAGGTGTCCCGCAGGGTTCCTTGTTGGACCCTTTACTTTTTCTTGTATATGTTATTCATGTTGCTGATTGCGTTGAAGATGGAGTTTCCCTGCGACTCTTTGCCGATGACTGTATTGTTTACACTGGTGTTCATGATGTTGCAGATCAAGCGAGGCTAAACTCTTCCCGCTGTAATATATCCCGTTGGTGCGACACCAGGGACTTGAAAATTATTACTAGCAAAAGAAACTGTATGAGCACAACTAAGGAGAGATCACCTCTCCAATTTAACTACACGTTGAATGGCTCCCAAGTGTCCCGAAAAAAGTGCATAAAATATTTATGCATAACAATCATGCATACATTACAATTGTGCATACATTGAAGGCAATTGTGCTTCATTCGTACAAAACTGTCGGCAGCCCCTCCTCATGTCAAATTAACGGATTACAAAACTCTTGTAAGACCCATCCTCGATATGGTAGTATAGTTTGGAGTCCCAATCAAAAATATCGTGTACACAAATTAGAAAAATTCACAATGAGGCACTTCGTTTTCTTTCCTCAAAATATTCTACACACGACAGTGTAACTTAGTTGCGTAATCTAGCGCGCATTTCAAACTTGTCACGTCGTATGTGGCCGCTATGAAGTTCTTTTGTATCGGCAAGATACAAACATGAACACAAGTTATTACCTTAAACCTCTTCACCGACATTCAACAAGGACGAATCATGACGAACCTTTCAGACCATTTAGCAGTCGTACAAATAAACTCAAGTATTCTTTTTTTTCGCTGGCCATTAAAACTTTGAATTGATTACCGTCCGATGTTATCAACGCTACATCGGTTGATGCTTTACTAGAAACACCGAATTGTTGTTCACTTCGTCTTTGGAGCAGTGAAGCCGTTCGGCAAATAAATTGTTCTTCATCTTAATTTTGTACCAAACCTGAAAAAAATCACATTGCAAGTAATTTGTTACCTCTTCTTTGCGCATGTTTCAGTGTACTTTTTTTCCGCCTTACTTTTCCTTATCCCGTACTCCATCGGTTTGCAAGTTCTTTGCGGAATGTTTTTGTTAGAAGGGACTTATTCATCTACACCGTCTTTTCTGTAGGTTCACTTCGTATTATCTGTCAAAATAAAAACACAGCAGAGAGCCTTCTTGCGCTTCCTTTTCTTTTTATGTGCTTTGGCAAAGTCGTGGTTGATTGTTTTGTTCTCTTTACGTCCAGTTGGCCTTTTGTAACTATCGGTGTAATGTGCATTAGGTGCCCACTTTCTGTATGAGCCTGACCAAGGTAGCACAGTATAAAAAAATAAAAACAATTAAACGACTGTGCGAAAAGGTAACGTTTTAATCTGTGACCCACACAGCCCATATTAATTATTTGCGTGGCCAGTCGTAGACTAAATTTATTGATTGGAATTCAGTCTTTTGCGTAATACTCGCCTAGGCTTATAGCTTTTCAAAATTGTTACCAAAAATATAGTATAAGTACTGAACTCTAGCATTATTGCTTCTAAATAACAAGCCTGGTGACGCCAAGATAAATTTTTTACTGCTATTACGCTGAATTGCCGAACATGATGAAGCACTACTCTGAGGCCCTCTAAACGAGCCTCGTGGCGCGAGCAGTCAGGGCTCCTAGGAACCACGTGTGTTCGGAGAGGCCTAGCTTCGGGTGGTCCGCCAGCTTCGGCCTGAATATAAACATTTGTTTTTGAAATGAATGTGTGGTTCTGTGGCTCGGCGTTTTTATTGCATCGTGCTGCCAAAGAATTGGTGACCACGGTGATCGGACATTTCTGGCGGCAGTCACAACACTGATTGCCCAGCTTGGAGCCGCCGCAGCAGATCACAGCCATCGAATCTCTTCTGCCGCCCATGGTGACGTAGCTTCTGTTTCACTGTAGCTTCCCCTGTACCGGCCTGAGTTCCGACAGCTCTGGCTCGCCAGGTCAACAGCCCGTTCGCCATAGCGCGCATCACTTCGCCGAGCCTAAAATTCAGTAACCTCATGTCTGCACTGTCGCCCGAGGACACAATCGAGTTTATCGGCCACATTGTTTAACTCCGGGCACCGCCCCCTTGGACCACCCTTGCCTGTGCAATTATCAAACTGACCACTGTGCCCGAAAAGCGACGGTTGCAGCGTCTACAATCTGAAGAGTTCGGTGATCGCAAGCACTCGCAGATTCTGCGTCACCTTCAACAGCTCCTTGAAGTTTTTTTCGCCAGGTTAGATTAGGGTTAGCTTCGAGTGCTTTTTCTTAGATGCTTGCCCCCCTCCGTACGAATGGTGCAGGCGACCGCCACCAGTATATTCGCTTCCCAGCTTGCCCAACGTTCCGACACCATGATAGACATATAAGCTTTTTTCGAACAATTCGTTAAAACTTATCACTCCCGGAACGTTCAAGGCGCATTAAATCAGCACTCACAAAGCAGTCTTCACCTGGGCTGCAGAGCCTGGGCGAGTAATTTCCTAGTGAGATGACCAAGGTATGAAATAAAATCGGCACTCCCACATCACAGCACCCGCACTTTTCTCCCTCCTGTGGCCGCTCCTTCCACGGGGCTTTTCGCCATCGCCTTCAAGCCAAGGCGTATGTTTTATCTTCTCAACTTTGGAAAACCAAAGCGGAAGTGTACAGCACCCGGCACTTTACAGGGACACTCCCCGGCGCTCCACTAGACGCGGCGAGTAGTGTGAGTTGCAAAGTAAGCCGCTTGTATTTTAGGACGGACAAAGCCCACAAACAGCGTTTGCTCGTCGACACCCTCGCTAAGGTCATTGTCACACCATCTTCAGCGACAAACCGCTTACAAGGCACCAAAAAGACTCCCATCACCGTCTGCGCAGAGCAATAGGTGTCCCTCAACATTGGCTTCTGAAGAGCATTTAGATAGATTTTTCTTATCGCTTATATGGCCAACCCAAATTTCAGAGCAGTCTTTCTGCGCCACCACAACTTAATCGTGGACATGCACCACGACCACCCTATTGAGGCAACAATGCACCTCTCTGGGCTTGGTATAGCATCGAAGGAACCCAACTTGGCGGTCAAAAAGCGCCTTGTCGAACTCGGTCTATGACAAGCTTCTTTAGAAATTCCCGTACCTTCTGCTACCTGCAAGTTTTAAATCCCCGAAAAACATGACGTCTCCCACCCCATTGCCTGTGCTGGTGCACCCATTCATGCTCGATATCATCGCTTACTGCCTGATCTCTATAATATGGCACGTGAGAGTTCGAACACATGCTTGAGCCCGGAATCATTCGACCGGCGCGAAGAGCTTAGGCATCCCGCTTCCCATTGTCTCAAAGCCATTATTTGGAGTCTCGCGTCTCTGCGGAAAACTACCCGTTGCTTAACAGTGCCACCGCGCCCGATCATTGCCCCCATCTGCACATCGGAGACTTTTCAGCACCACTGGATGGGGCGACGGGTTTTTCAAAGATCGATCATGTTACGGCCTACATCAGATTCCTGTGGAGCCGGCGGATATTTTAAAGACGGTATTCATCTTCGCCGTTCGGGCTTGTTTTGAAATTTCGCGTGCCTTTCGGCCATCGAAACGCTGAACAATCTTTGCAACGGTTCATAGACACTGTGTACCAAGGATTACCTTTCTGCTTCGCTTAGTTCGATAACTTGCTTGTGTTCAGTTGCGACGCAGTTCTTGTCCTGCACTATATTGTTTAAAAACACTGCAGCAGGCGTAACTGAGCAACGAACATACAGCACAAGCGATGTACCGTCTGTTGCTTCTTTAGTTATGCTTGCTGCAGTGTTTTAAAATGATATAAGGCACCAGAAAGGCCTTCAGTACACCCTTTTGCATCCATCACCTTCGTCAGCTTTTCAGAGCGCTTGCAGAATGTGGCCTTATAGTCAACAGTGTGACTAAGGTCCCCTCATGCTTCAAAAGTTCAAAACATCCAACACTTTCCGCGACCACCCTCTATACGCAAGCTCCGCAAGTTTCCTGGCCTCGTAACTTTTTACCGCCGTTTTACCCCGAATTGCGCAGCCCTCCTTCGGCTGCTGAGAGACATGCTTAGGGGAAAGAAACCAAAACTATATCCACTCACTTGGTCTCCTAAAGCACATACCGCTTTTGAGGTTGCCAAGAACAAACTGTATCACGCACCCTCTCGACCATCTGAGACCGGGAGTCGCTTTTTTCCTAATGAACGATGCATCCGACGCTGCAGTCGGAGCTCACCTGCAACAGCTTGTGGAAAATGCCTCACTGTCTTTCAGGCAATTTGTCACCTGCGGAGGCAAACTACAGCACTTCCTGAAGAGAACTCCTCGCAATGCACAAGGCGGTAGACCACGTGCAGCACTTCTTGGAGGGTCGAAAGTTGGATATCCAGACGGGCCACAAACCTCTGAACTTGAACAAGTTATCACCTCGTGAAACCCTCCATCTATCACCCGCACTCGCATTAGTGCAACATGATGACGCCGAAAAAATAGCGCTTCGCAAAACTGCCGGCGCGCTGCACCTTCGTAAAAACCCATTATGTCACGTGCTGCCCCGGTGCTTTGCGATGCTTCCACCCCCGCCCCCCGTCAACTCGTTCTGCGGATTTCGAACGCATTGCATTCGATGCCCTCCATAGACTATCGCTCCCTGGAATACGAGGCCCGCAAAACCTACTGACGGAGCATTTGGTTTGTAAGGCCTTCAACAAGGACGCTGCCCCAAGCAGCAGAGGCCGATTGCCAATGATTGGAAATTCCATGGTTCCCCATTGGTTTGCGAGGTATCGGCCACTCATCAATAACTCGGCTGAAAGATTGATAGGGCGCGACTCAAACGGCAACCGGAAGTAACGTCACACGGAAAGCCTATTAGAAGCTAAGCTGTAGCAGATGGACAAAAACGCATTTTGGCCCTGCGCTTGCCGAGCACCAGGCGTGTGCGTACATGACGGTTAGCGCGGTAAACAGGCAACAACGCAGCCAATCGTAGTTAGTTAAAGAGCCACAGAACGATGCACGAAACAAAGTGTACTCTAAATAAAGTTTGCGAATTCAAAAGAGCATGCGAGATAGTGTTACACATTCTGTAGAAATGGGTCACTTGTGTGTCCTAACGCGACGGTGTCCGCCGGACTACTTGAGTGGTGTGCCTTTGCGCGTCCTTTTTCACCGTGGCTGGGCTGGAGATGGCCGCGTCCCTCCAAAGTCTGCGTATCTTTTGTGGCACTGAAACCACTGTAGTACTCCTGTACGTGTTTGGGGTGCGTTTTGGTGTGATTGATTGATTGTGGGGTTTAACGCGCCGACGCATCGCAGGCGATGAGGCGCGCCGTAGTGGAGGGCTCCGGATTAATTTTGACCACCTGGGGATCTTTATCGTGCGCCGAAATCTCGTACACACGGGCGTTTTTGCCTTTCGCCTCCATCAGAAAAGCGGCCGCCGCGGCCGGGAATCGAACCCACGACCTCGTGCTCAGCAGCGCAACGCCTTAGCCACTGAGCCACCGCGGCGGGTGCGTTTTGGTGTCAGTGGCTGTATTTGAATATACCTGACAGGTGGAATAGCATCATTCGCCGGCTGCGGGCGGCCGCAGAAAAGGTGAGTCACCATTCTATTTTTCCTTCTGCGGTCCAGGAGAGCTCGTACTCGTTTCAGCCAAAGCTTCAACTGTCGTTTATACCAATTGGCACGCGTGAGTACTGCTTCGTATTGTTGGTTCTTGCGAGGAATTAACTGTTTATATACATTTTTGTCCATTTGTCGGACGCTAGTTCTAGCTATCCTCTTTCCCGATTGGTGTTTTACGGACAAGGGCAGTGCTCCCACTCCAGGTTCACGACGTACAGCATGCGTTTTAGCAAGACTATTGTGCAGTATAACAGCTAAGAATGTATTAGGCTGGCCTCATAAACTTTAGCTATAAATGAAAGTTTCCTTTCAAAATTTTCTTGAGCTACAGAGGACAAAGTACTACGCTACCACTGGGCTTCTCCCTCGTTCCGTTCGCATCTAGAGCGTCGGACGAGGCAAAAGTGAGCAACGGTGACAGAAACACCGTAACCAGTGTAACACCAAATCAGTTTGTTTTGTAGAGTCACTTTATTTGTCGCTTTATTTGATTACCCCATAAAAATTTAGGGCAATTAAAGGTTACAACACTCCTCATTTACCTCCATGTTGGCATATGTTTCTTGCATAAAAAACGAACGTTCATGCGTTCCGAAGCCATTGTGTAGTCCGTTGCCTCAAAAAATCTCTCATCGCGAGTTGTTAAAAACCACACGTACGCTAATAAATCGTTGATGGCACGACATTTCCGTTCCGGGTAATTGTTTTTGTGTCTACTGCAGCCACAACAATTTTGACGGAACCGCTAGCGTGTTGCTTTGTCTATTGGATATTTTTTATATTAACTTGCGCAACTGCAATAATTGTGAATCCTATCTTGGTGAAATTCTAGACTGTTTTCTCAAGAACAAGCCACCTAACTTCAAGAGAAACACGCAGTATTGAGAAATAAATAGTGCAGTACGTCACATGTTTCATCGCGCGTGTTAACAAGGTAAATGTTTAGGCAGAATATTTTCACACATGCGTGTGTTAAGGATGGCCCTGGGTGTTTTCTTTTGTATGCAGCGTCGATTTACCATTGCAGTGAACGATTTTCTGTTACTTTTTACTGGCGTGACAACGTAAAGGTGGCGTTCCATGTACAAGTGGCGGTTGCAGCAGAGAAAACAGGCCTTCGAAGCTGGAAAATTTTACAATAGTAATAATCAACGACATACTCTGATGTTGGCATCTCGGGAAATTCCCGGGCGGAGGGTTTTCTTTTTATTTACTTGAATGCTTCTGTTTTGAAGGCATCTCAAGCAGTAAACGACGCCTATAGCGCGCTTCATGAGAAAGGCTTTATTTTTTCTCCACTATTGTGTTTGTGTGAGCTTTCGAGCTTGTGTTTTGAACAAACGTATTTTGTATTCTTGCCAGTGTTAAACCGTGTTTCTCATGATGAATTTGATGTGTATAATGCAAAAAGTAAGCAGACAGACCTGGCATGTTGTGTTGCGCAATTTTTTTTGGCAAGTCCCGTGATTGCTTCGCAAAGTTCAGGCAGTTTGTTTATTGTGCCTCACGTTGCGATTTCTGCTTTATACATCGCAATTTACAAGTGAATTATTTAACGCGTGCGCATAAATATTTGCCTGTATAATTTCACGTATAAAGGAGAAATGAGGTCGCGAGGCAACTCCGAAAATAAGCACTGTTCATAAGGACCGGCCACAAGCCAAAAATGTGCATTAAAATAGACTGGGCTCCCCCCATTTCCAGTCATGGCAGGATGCTTTGCCAAGCGTTGTCCAATATTGGCCTCCCAGAACTTTTTCATTGTTGGCTTGCCACATTTCCCAAACAACCGTCAATAATGGCGGCCGAGCTATTGCCAAGATCGGATACATTGGCCACTGATATATTGCCACCCTTGGACATGACAATTTCTTCTGCTTGGGGCTGTCTTGTATGCCAGCAGTCAAAGAGTATCCAGCACACCAAAGCTCTTTAGGTTCCTTTACGGCACCAACAGTGCGCTTCCAAAAGGCGCACGTAGACATTTTGTAGACTGCCCTTTTTCAAAAGGGAAAACATAGCTACAAACTTGCGTCGACCGTTTCAGGCCTTGGCACGAGGCCTTTCTTCTTCCCGTAATTCGTTTGGAAACCACCGCCAACGCATTCGTTGTGGGCAGCATTTCCCACTATGGTGTCCCAACAACTATCACCCATGACCGACGTCGCTTGTTTGAGACGGCAGTCTTTAATTCCTGCTAACCCATCTTAGAACCCCCCCCCCCCAAACCCTCGCTATAGCGCACCACTCTATTGCCAAAGGGCACGTTAAGCGTTTTCACCGCTCTTCACAAGACCACACTAACAGCGCAGCCGGACGCTGCTACCCATTGGTCAAACTCTCTCTCGTTCGTAGTGTTAAACCTTCCGGCTACTTTGAAGCAGGATCTGCACTGTACCCCCCAGAGACGGTTGTTTCTGCACTGCTACGCCTACCAGGAGAGATTTTCACTGCTTCAGAATCATAGGCCTGCACTGATCCCACCGTCTACGTCACCAAACTGCGAGATTCGTTCCGCTCCTTTTGTTCACCCGCACAAGGCTGCCAGCAGCGTGGTGCGGGTGCACGATGCTGTCTTCGTGCAACCTTGCTAGCAGCGCCCCCCTACGTTTTTTTCCACCATGACGCGGAGCAGAAACCATTTGATCGCCCTTACGATGGACCCAAACACGTCAGTTGTCGTGCTGATAAGTATTTCACTATGAATTTTGGTTGCACACTAGACACTATTTTGATTGATTGCCTCAAGCCAGTCTTTGTTGAGGATCTGATCTCTGCGCAAACAGAGGAATCACCAATATTATTTGTTGTTCACCAACTCAGCCGTCCCAATCGCAACAGCCACCAAAACTCACAAGACGGCCTCCAAACGTAGTCTTCCTGCTTACTGCACGGCTCCGCCCTAATAGTGGGCCCCCAGTAGCAGCATCGCCGAAGACCACAAAGCGCAACTGTGAGGCTCACTTCGCGATCCTCGTGGAGCAAGCAGTCAGTGCTCCTAGAAACTGCGAGCGTTCGGCCAGGCATAGTTACCGACAGTTCGGCACTATCGAGAGGATAGGCCTTCCTGCTGCGCACCGAGAACTCACACGGAAGCAGGAAGTAATGAATCGACAGATCAAGTCACAATCTTTTTATCACCGTGGCTTACTGAATAGTATGTTTACCAATGAGTAGGACGTGAGCTGCCCATTATTAGGCAAGCAGCTGGGTAGTGTTCGCCACATTATAAGAGAGTGCCGATTTTCCCAAAACACCAACCCCCATCTGGACTTCTACCACAAAGAACGCCACCCTCACCCAAAGCGAGTGATCGGAGAACTTGCTGTCGAGCCCCGGCATGGAGGATCAGATGCGGCTGGTTACCAGCGGTAAGGTGGCAAAGGGAGCATATGGAATCCGGCTGAGATGGATCCACTGGGAACCAGCGCATTTGGCGCTGACCTGCTCTGCAATATGAGTTTCTCCTGCTCCTCCTACCGCTGACCCGTCAGCCCCTGCCTTCTGCTTTAAATATGTGTTTCAGTGTGGTAGCTCAGCATTCCCATCGCCTCGTGCTGCCACAGCTACTTTAAGTATGCGCCTTTTCCTTCGCTTTTGTATTTACTTGATTTCGTGCGAATACCTCCTAGTAGAGTTCTGCTTCTACAGCGTATTTAGGTATGGTTGCTTTTGTTCAATGGCCCTTTGCGGCGAACCGTGTCGACGAAACATCTATATGCATGTGAAGTAGGCTCCTAGCAGAATAGTTCTGAGCGCTTTACATGCACCCATTCTACACATATGCAAGCATGTTTTCGTGCTTGAAGTTCGTTCTAGCTTTTTTTTCAGCGCAGTTGACTACCTTGTTGGGAAAACTAAGAAAACTACGAGAACAAAGACGTCTTTCTGGTTAACAGCCTGCCTTAGTCTTTTGCACAAAAATTTTGCCATGATTGTATTTTGTAACCAAGGTAGTATTTTGGTCTGAAACCTCAGTATTTCAATCTACAAACTGGTTGCCCTTTGTACTCACGTTGTAGTTTTTTGATCTCGCAAAGCCCATTGGGCGTACTTTTTAAACAAAAGCTAGTGGGCATGGGAGCAGCGTCGACAACACTTCTGATATGCCGCGCCTTTGCCCGTTACAGGCTTTTCTGTCGCTGTGCTTGCTATGGCCTCCAGCGCAAGCTACTGGAAAATCTGCGGCACTGATTATCTTCGAACCCGCACACCAAGGAGCCAGTCACCAAGAACGGGCAGTTTTCCTGGACCTGTCTGCGGTTGCGCCAGCGACCATCTGCGCATCGACGTCATCAGTGACGTCGGTTGCTGAGTTCGACTTAAGAGCCCTGCAGAGCGGTTGCCCCTTCAGTGGGCATGGGAGCAGCGTCGACAACACTTCTGATATGCCGCGCCTTTGCCCGTTACAGGCTTTTCTGTCGCTGTGCTTGCTATGGCCTCCAGCGCAAGCTACTGGAAAATCTGCGGCACTGATTATCTTCGAACCCGCACACCAAGGAGCCAGTCACCAAGAACAGGCAGTTTTCCTGGACCTGCCTGTGGTTTCGCCAGCGACCGTCTGCGCATCGACGTCATCAGTGACGTCGGTTGCTGAGTTCGACTTAAGAGCCCTGCAGAGCGGTTGCCCCTTCAGTGGGCATGGGAGCAGCGTCGACAACACTTCTGATATGCCGCGCCTTTGCCCGTTACAGGCTTTTCTGTCGCTGTGCTTGCTATGGCCTCCAGCGCAAGCTACTGGAAAATCTGCGGCACTGATTATCTTCGAACCCGCACACCAAGGAGCCAGTCACCAAGAACAAGCAGTTTTCCTGGACCTGCCTGTGGTTGCGCCAGCGACCGTCTGCGCATCGACGTCATCAGTGACGTCGGTTGCTGAGTTCGACTTAAGAGCCCTGCAGAGCGGTTGCCCCTTCAGTGGGCATGGGAGCAGCGTCGACAACACTTCTGATATGCCGCGCCTTTGCCCGTTACAGGTTTGTAACTGCTTTTCGCTGTATAGTAGAAAAAGTGACAACCGTTGTCTATTTCTGCTCCCGTGCCCCGGAGTTCTGTGCGACATTGCGAGTGATTGTTTTTCAATGTTGTTTTTGCTTTTGTGCGCCGGCGATATTGAAACTAATCCAGGGCCTGGAACTCGCTCCAGCAGCTTGCTAGCACCTGAGTCCTTGCCCACAGATCCGTCCGAGCAAATGGAAGTGGTGTTTCGCATCCTCAAAGACATACAGGCGCGTTCAGTAGAGTCATCTAAAAATCACAGCGAAGTGGTCTCCGAGCTTAAAGAAATCAAATCAAGTCAGAAAAAAATCGAAGACAAGATCGGTGCAATCGAGAAACGCTTGGACACGCTCGAAGAAAAAACGAAGGCAGTCGATCACTTCGAACAGGATATGACTACTATTCAAAGTTCTGTTGAAACATTGGGCACCCAACATGAGCTATTACAAGCTCGTCTCGATGATCTTGAAGATCGATCACGACGCAATAACCTACTTTTTCATGGTCTACCGGATTCAAAAGAAACATGGGAACAATCAGAACAGCACATTACAGAAATACTGTCTAGTGCAGCTATTAACGTGGCAGATTACGACATTGAGCGCGCCCATCGTCTCGGTATTTACAAAGAAAACAAATGTCGCCCCATGATAGTGAAGTTTTCTAACTACAAAACTAAAGACAAAATTCTTTCTGTTCGTACTAAATTAAAAGAGCTAAACGTCGCCGTCACCGAAGATTTCTCTCCTGCTACGCGTCAGGCTCGAGGAAAGCTCGTGGCGTTTGCCAAAAGCCAACCCGGTTCACCGCCTTTCAAGCTACACCATACTAAGCTTATAATTAACAAAAAGCACTACACGTACGACCCTTCCAGCGATAGCATTAACGAAGTAGGTCCGCAAGAAAAACCTAATCAGGTGAACTGCGATTCAGCGTCACCACGTGCCCTAACATAGGAACGCGCGAGGGGAAGTGGAATAAAATCATCAAAAGTGTCCGTGCTTTTCACGAACATTCGGAGCATTATTAACAAACGGGATGCTTTATCATCTGTCATTGACACTTGTAACGCTGACATCATCGTACTAACTGAAACTTGGTTGCACCCACAAGTTCGTGATCACGAAATTCCACAACAAAGTCGTTTTTTGTTCCATCGATGTGACCGCACGTTACGGCGAGGCGGTGGCGTTTGTTGGGTGTCTCCAAAGATTTTCGTCGCAGCGCATCCACGTTATCAGTAATCTCGAGATTGTATGCGCCCTTGTTGAAATAGGGTCCCGAAAGTTCATAATTTGTGCCTGTTATCGACCCCCTACTGACTCATCTGATTTTGCAAACGAGCTACATGATGTTTTAAACATACTTGTCTCCCGGTATCCCACGTCACCCCTGTTTTTGTTGGGGGATTTTAACTTGCCGAATGTACAATGGGCTGATGAACAACCTATTATTTTTCCATTCTCTACTTTCGCTCAAGAATTCCTAGATATGTGCTCTCTTTTTTCGCTAACTCAGTTAATTAAGGAACCAACAAGGATAACGAACGGAACAGCTAACACTCTTGATCTAGTACTTACAAACATGCCTGACCTGGTTTCTAACCTTGCACACTTACCAGGTTTGAGCGATCATTCCTTACTTACGTTCGATCTAAATTCATTACGTCCGAAAACAATGAAACAAAGTAAACCTGTCCGTAACTATAACCGTGCGAACTTCGAGGCCATTAACAACGAACTATGCGAATTTCTTGACACCTTCTTAGAAGATTTTGCAGATCAAACTGTGGAAAATAACTGGAGCCTATTTACGAAAAAAGTTAGCGAGCTCACGAACAAGTACATTCCTATTCACTTCATCACTTCAAGTCGTAACGCTCCATGGTATACAAATAACCTTAAACGTTTATCTAACAAGAAAAAACGTCTGTACAGATCCGCTAAACTTTCAAGGAATGATGCGCGTTGGGCGGCTTATAAAGTGGCTAATGATAACTATGTTGCGGCACTAAGATCAGCGAAAGAAACCTTTTTGCGTACCGTATTACCCAATATGCTAGTTACTGACACTAAAAAGTTTTGGCGTACTATCAATCCTCGTGATAACGATATCATTCACCTAACCGACAGTGATGGTGTTGCTATTCCTCCAGAGGCATGCGCTAACACTTTTAATGAAACCTTTGTGCGTAATTTTTCTTTGCCCGATAATGTTTGCTTACCCCGTACTGAAATTTTCAACTACCCCGATATGTTTCCAATATTTATAGAACCAAGTGGAGTAGCCAAGGTAATTAAATCGCTCAAACTTTCTTCCGCTCCTGGTTGTGACGATATCAGCCCTAAATTCTTGCAGAACACTTGCGCCTATTCATCCATCATTTTAACAAAGATTTTTCAGCAATCACTTGACAGCGGTTGTTTGCCTGCCGACTGGATGGTGGGGAAGGTGATTCCGCTTCATAAATCAGGAAACAAAAACTCACCGCTTAATTACCGACCCATTTCACTTACTAGCATCCCTTGTAAAATACTTGAACATGTTCTTTTTTCCCACCTTGTTAATTTCTTAGAATCAAATTCATTTTTTACGCGATCACAGCATGGTTTTCGCAAAAGTTACTCATGTGAAACACAGTTGGTATCTTTCACACATAAGCTTCATGCCATACTTGATCGATCATCATCTGCTGATTGCATATATCTTGACTTCTCGAAAGCATTTGACAAGGTGTGCCATAAACTACTACTACACAAGTTACGTCAGCTTAACATTGAAACGAAACTTCTTGCATGGCTCGAGATGTTTCTCACTAATCGATCGCAGTTTGTTTCGATTAACAACCAAAATTCTAATAACACTGCTGTCCAATCAGGTGTACCACAAGGTTCTGTTCTCGGTCCTCTGCTTTTTTTAATATACATTAACGATTTGACGTCGTGTGTTTCATCTAACATGAATTTGTTTGCCGACGATTGCGTAGTGTTCCGGGAAATAACTTGTGATGATGACCTAACTAACCTTCAAACTGACCTAAATTCTATTTCAGCTTGGTGCTTAAAGTGGCGGATGGAGCTTAACGTTAATAAGTGTAAGTTCATGCGCGTATCGAGGAAAAATAACACATTACCTGTTTACTATCTTGATGGCATCGCCCTAGACTCTGTTTCTTCTTATAAGTATCTCGGTGTTAACATCACTAACAATCTTACCTGGTCCGTTCACATAGAATATATTATTAACAATGCAAATCGCATGCTCGGTTACCTCAGACGTAATTTTTCAAAGGCACCATCATCCCTTAAATTACTGTTGTACAAAACGCTTATCCGGTTTAAATTAGAATACGCCTGTTCAGTTTGGGATCCTTCCTTTCACAATCTCATTAACAGACTTGAAATGGTTCAAAATAATTCTGCACGTTACATTTTGTCGAACTTTAACCGAACTGCTAGTGTAACTGCAATGAAATCTACCCTTAACCTTCCATCCCTAGCAGTTCGACGTAAAATTTTCCGACTTTCTTTGTTCCATAAAATATTTCATCACCAACACCTGCATGATGAACTCATTTTGCCTCCATTGTACGTTTCTTCTCGCATTGACCATACTCACAAGGTCGGCATAGCATCGAGCCGAACGAACGCATTTTCCCAGTCGTTTATTCCCCGGACATCATTAGAATGGAATCGCCTTCCCTCACCAATAGCAACCATTATTAACCATACGCTTTTCAAAAATGCCATAGTCAACATTGTATGAACCATTTATTGTTGTGTGCATTTATGTTTGCTTGCTGCGTTTTTTTTTTTTGCTTCTGCCTAATTTTGTGTAAAGATGTATTTTTATTGTATTACCTTTGCTGCTTTTTGTTGTTCTACTCATGATTGTAACCACTCCCCTCTATAATGCCATTGGCCTTGAGGGTATTGCTAATAAATAAATAAATAAATAAATAAGACTGTATATTTGCTATTTTGATTGGTACTCTTTTTACACAGTAATTTTATTCACAAATATTTGTTATTCTTTGCATATTTCAAGAAGAATCTACTGGTGATTGTGTTCGATATAACTTCGTAACAAAATCGGACACTAAAGTGTGCCTTTCTCTCCGGCTTTTGCCTTTTTAGTGGGAACGTATGCAAAATAAAGAAATGTGATATTTGCAAAGACCACTAGTTCACGCATTACAGAGCACCAATACTTATTTTTACGCATTTTAGGACGTTTTGTTTACTGTATTGTTTATTTTTTATTTCCTGATAAGACAATAGGGTTTATCTGAAGCTGGGACCGTTGTGTGCGCATAATAATAATTGGGCTGAAGCAATTGAGATAGAGAAACAACCTTAACTGAACAGAACGAAAACTGAACTGAAAATTGCACATGGAAACTATGAAAAAGGCGGTTAAGTCTAGAACTACGCGAGAATTAGGATTCCCAATGCAGCTCCAGAAAACAAATATAAAAGTTATTTGCTGCATTGGGCTATTGCAACCAATTCTAGGTGATTAACAATCATTCAGCAGTATGCTCGCAATTCAGTATTGCGAAAATATTTCAACATTCATGACGATGATGGTGGAATTTCAGTGTGCGCATGGACGAGGGCAGCATAGATCGCGACAAAAGACTGGTTGGCTGACGCAAACAAAAAAACTGAATACCAAAACCTGTTAGCGAAAATAAAATACAATAAAAAAAACAAAACATGGCTTGTGGTAATAATTTGGTGCGTTATGCTGCGATATCATAGCAGCTCTGCGAGTAATTTTTGAAAAGAACATTAAAACGTGTTAATAAGGAATCAAGGGATCAGGGTGTAAAAAAGAATGACATGGGTAGTTTGAATGTTGCACCTCGAGTTCTCGTAATTCTTGGTGTCGTTTTGCATGGCGGCCTTTCCATTTTAATTATAAGTAAAGTACAGATAAGGTCTCTCCTTTTTTGCTACCCAATGATATTCAGATGCCAGTGGATTGCATGCGTAAGGCCTTTCCGAAACGTGGCCTAGGTAGCTTCTGTGCGTCTGCTGTGTGGGTCAGTGTTGCATAGTTTCAACTGTGTTTTAGAATGATTACATTGCAGTCTATTGATTCCAGTCAGCTTGGCATGCTTAACTACCCCTTTGTCTGCGGTATGGTTTGCGTTTGTTGTAGGGTAGTGTTGTTTTCTTCATGTTATGAGTTGGTGCAGCAACCGTGGCTATTTGATTGGCAGCCTCAATCCCGGCGATCCAACAGTGCCCTTTAAACGCCTGGTTGGGTTTAAAATCTTTGCGTTTAAAATCATCTGCATATTGGGTTTAAAATCATCTGCAGACATAATAGGGATATGGAGAATTGTGGCTCATATGACTATATTTTGTTATGATTAAACCTGGAGGTTGTAACAATTATTTTGCCAAATTGTGATTCAAAACAATAGGTCTTTCAAATTCCTATATATAAAACCACTAGATCTATACAGACCTACTCTGCCAAAATTGCGCGAAACCGTTAAGTTGGTTACATTTGTCTTTAACAGCTACATAGGGATTGAAGATATGGGCTATTTATAAAGGAAACAAATACTTTTCTACAATAAATGTTTCTCAAAATATATGTGATTTTCTTTCATCCTGCTCAGTGTTACATTGCCTCTACCACAACAGAGGACATGTTTTATTTTCCAACCTTGCTAGAGAAAACGTTTTGACGACGGCGCAATTTAAAATTCGGTAAAAATACAGATTACTAACTACAGTAAAAGAGACCACGAAATGACTGCTTTGGTTCGTTGCACCTGCAGAGTAGCTTGTATGTAGCATGACCACGAACCTTTCTTTTTTATTTTACTTACTTGGTAGTAAATATGTCTTCTGGTATGCACAACTTGACATTGCGCACAACCGAAGTAGCTGCCTATTTTGTGAATGTTAATTAAAAATATTTGAATCAAAATATGTCACCTTCTTAAGATACCCGTCCTGCTAATTTTTCCATTGCTTATTTGTGAGCTGAATGCGAGTTTACGGACTCGTACATGCACAACATCCGCTCAAACTTTTAGATGTTTTGATACATATAGAGGTTCACCTGTTGTCCTTCATTTTAAACGTGGTAGGCTCTATGTTTAGCGGAATATTTTTGTGTTTATTTGTGCATGTAAAGCCAGGTCAAATAACCGTACTATAACTTTATGCTTTATCATGCAGACAGCAAAGCTATTTTTTAAAAACATATTCAAATTTTTTTACAGGGGCGCTATTCCAGAAGGCCCTAGTTGCACCTACTACCGAGTTTCCAGCTGCTTGGGTTATAAAAGTAGAGATAGTGCATCATTCAATTCACCTCCAGCAAAACCGGCGGAATCTCGGCCAGCACGCCTGGCATTTCAGCGCGCTGTATTGTGGCCGCTTAAGTTGATAAAAAACGGCTTGTGCTATCATCCGCATGCAGCACCATCTAAAATTTATATGCAACACTCATTCCATAGAAGAAACAACATAACCCTACAGCTACTTCAAACCCCCAGCCCGGCTGTTGGCCACGCCCTGCGGGGGCGTTTTTTTTCGGTGTTCTGTTCTTCCACTGAACCATTTTTGCTACATGGCTTGAGTCTAGTCCCAGTGCAGCTATGCGCAAGCACAAAGTAATAAAAGGGGTCCACTGTGGCGAACGGAACGCGCCCTACTCCCAACCATAATTAATGGCTTTTGTTTACGGCTTGCTTGAGTGGACACGGCGGGCGCTTCTCAGACATCGCCCCATGTCAATAGCGTGTTTGAGCATTGGAGAGTGCGTTTTATACATAAAGTTGTGTCGTTTATCATCGACTACGTTTTCACGGTGTTGTAAAGAAGCCTCCCGTGGTAAAATTGCGTGTTTGTCTCTCTTAACGGCTCGTACAAAAGTGAACTCTAGTACCTACCGGAAAACCCCGTGGCTGTGGTACATTGGCCGGCGGTGGCGTCGGGTTTTATTTTTGCTTTGTGCTACGTTCTTGTCGCTCTTAGCGGGCATCAAATGACGAATTCACGGCTACAACGCTACGCCCACACAAAGTGGACGCCATAAGTGGGTGTGGCTTCGGTTGTTACGTGACGCCCACGAATGGGCTTGGTGTGTTTTACTGACATTAAAACTCGGAGGAAAGTCGGGCATAGCTTTGCATGGCCGGTCGGAACTCTTCACGTCGGTGGTGGTCGTTGCTGCGACGTGGTTTATTTTTATGGTCACCGTAGCAGGCATATTTCTACCCGGACAGGTGTTTTAAATTAAGGAGGAATTTCGAGCACGCTTTTAGCTTTTGCAAAGTCCAGGGCATGTTTTTTTGCAGTCGGCTGGTGACATACCCCCCGTTAGCGACGACTTAAAGGCGGCTTTCGCTCCATGACCGTCGAGGCGCAAGTGTAGTGTGCCCATCATTACGCCATGAGCAAGTTCTACAGAAGCGTTGGGGGTGACAGCACCATCGACAGCCACCAGTCGACCGTCAACTGTTGTGTGCGCAATACGATCAGTGGAGACATGTTTCCCGTACCTCGCCATTATTTTGGGTGGTTTGGCGGTCATGACTCTCGCAGGTTCCTAGAGCGCGTCTATCGGTCTGCAGCCGGAGCAAGCGCTTCACATATCGTCTGCTCGCAAAACAGTTTCAAACGAGGCCTTGCATGACTGTGCGTTTTTTTTTATCAGCGCGGCATACGACGGGTTTCGTGAAGTGCTTCTCTTGTGAAAAGGTTACTGGCCGGGCAGCTTATACGTAATAAATATACTGTCAAGAAAAGTGTCGACGCACCGATAGCCAGTTAAAGTGGTTTATTTGCAGGGGTGCAGCCCATATAAACGCAGGGTCAAGCGTTCAGATGACCCAGCTATTGTTGTTGCTGTACCACGTCTTATGGCACATCCCCACGTGGGGGATGGGCCAGGAATTATGCAAGAACGTTGCTAATTCGCGCGCTCACACCTTAAGAGTAGATACCCATCCGTTGCCATACAGTAACAGCGTGAGATTAGAAAGAAGAATTGGGTAACTATTGAAAGTTGCGGTTGAATTTCAAAAAGCATACCCATACTGTTAAAGGCTTACAGGGCAGACGCATGGTTCGTTTCTCACGCATGCACCTGATGGGGTTCATTTTCTTCCCCTGGCACGTCTTTCGCGCATATCCCCGTGTCTGGATTAGACCTAATCCTCCCTTCCTCTTCCACAAGGTCGATGCTGGTACGGCAAATACCCCGATAGCTTGATGGTTTGTTGCATCTTTTATATTATCCTCTCTACAATACAATCAACGGCACGTGCCAATTGTGAGAGCCGATCTTAACCCCTTTTATTGGGTTTTGTTCATAGTCACCTTCGTGTGAGAGGAATCAGAGCATGGAAATAGATTAAAGGGGAGAGCTAACAATTAAAGCAACTACGTCACGCATGGAGGGAAAATAAGCGGGAGTGGGAAGGGCGCAAAGGAAGAGAGGGTTGCGAGGGGATTGAAATCTACGAGAAAAAAAAACGACTGTGGAGAGCTTCGAACAAGAGCGGTGATTAGCAAAATGACATTAAGCAAACAAACCTGAAAAGTCGTTTTCCTTGTTGCTATTCCTTCTTTCGTTACACAGAGCCAATTCGGGGATGTGCACGGGAATTTGGACCTCTGAGGAACTAACGTGCCCGGGTCGCGAAAATTGTAACACTGTGGGTTCGAGCAGTAACAGTCGTGGAATAGTGCGTGCAGCGTGAAGCCTGAACGTGATGTCACGGGAGTAGGACAGGTGAGCGCCACACTCGCAGAACCCCGATTCCAGAGAGGCTTTGCGTCTTGCAGTCTGCTTGCACACTAAGACGAACTACTGAAATAGAAGAAAGTGACGCAAACACGCAACAGCATAAAAAAGCCGTTTAAAAAAATCCGTGCCAAAAGAAAAAGAAACGAAAGCGAGGAAAAAGGCGCATGTACAATAAACAAAAAAGAAGTTGCTAATACTTCTCACCAGAGTTTCACCTTAAATTCACGTAGGCAGATTGAACCGCACCAAGAAAATATTTTGTCGAAAATCGGAGGGTTTGAATTACGTAATACGAGCTGCAACACTATTGAATGTGGCATTCTTTCATCACCAGCTTTCTTTTTTCGCCAGTCGGCCATAGTCACGTGATCGTATTGTCTACCACCGACGGCAGGAACAACTTCTTAGAGCAAAACATTTAAAAAAAAAGTTGATATGAACGCCTGGAATAAAAAATAAAATGATATATATAAAGCAGAAATAAAATAAGTGATATAATTTTAAAATTAATAAAATAGCCATGAAATACAGATTAATAAAGTGAAAGTACAATAAAATAAAGTATTTGGATTTGCTGGCCCTCAGTAGCACCCAGTGCAGCAGTGGAACGAGAGAACGCACTGAAAGATGTGCCTCGCACTAGTCGCGCATCCTTGGAGCGCGCTGCGCTGGACCGAACATGGCACCTCAATAATCGGCGAATAGCATGAATCTCATTTTTAACAAATTTTAATCCTTCGCCGAAAAATTATCATGAGCTTATTATTATGGACACAGCTCCCCCTTGCCCGAGTTTCGCCCAAACTCGGGCCTTCTGGAACAGCACCCCAGGACTGGCTTCATACCAATCTTTGCAGTAATTCTTCTCACGTTCTCTACGGTACCACTACCATACAATTACAAACACGAACCATTGTTCTCCAGCCAAGAGCAGCGCACACCCAAGTATAATGGGGCAATCATTTGGCAAGCTCGAAGGGTTATTGAGCCTCACGAAGCTACCATTAGCGCAGAGCAGGGCTAGCCCACACCTATGTATAGATTTCACCAACACAATCCAGAGAAAGTTTTGTATCTTTTGTAAAAGCTTTCGTTCTCTGGAAACATTCATGTTGGACGCATTACATAGATTCATGTTGCCGTCTAGCCAATAATGTTTCGTTCTTTTTTACACGGATGTGTCATTTCTTATCAATTGACTTTCTTTTAAATTTGAGCGGTATTGTTTATCCGTGTAGATTAGGTAAAATAAAGGAAAGCTTCTTCTGGCTCATTTGAAAGTTTAAATTAACCAAATGTATGCGGTTTTTTGGTTTGCATTACTATCTATTCTTAAAATTATGTCAAAATGTTGTATGTCTACGCTTCAAATTTCCTCGAGCGTTCTATGTAAGCCATAATGCTAAGAGTGCCAACCGCTAGCACGAACGATTAGCTCCGCATGCACAGGTAATGAGTACAGCTTGGACCACCTTAAATGCAATGAAAAAAAAAACAATAGTGTCAAAGCTTTTAACCGTTATGTTTATACGCTGCGTGTTTTGTTCCTATATGCCTGATTTCACCACTGTGGGGCCAGCAATTTTTCTTATTAGAGTTATAAAAATTCTATTCCATATGTACATCATGTTTTCTGTGCTTTTTTACATCAGCACAAAGTCCTAGAAATAAACGACTGATTGGTTGATTGAAATAAACGAGCGAATAATTGGCACGGAAATAAACGACTGGATTGATTGATTGGTTGAAGCCTGTTCAGCTGTTGTTACTAATCATCATAGACCCCAACATGTTCAAACAATTCTTCATGAAATGGAACTAACCAAATCTTCTTTTTAATTTGTTGTGAAATTCTGGTTTGGGGGTTTGAAATAACATTCGATGTTTGTTCCTTAAAAACGAAGGTTTTCACCGGTATAAATATAAAAGACCGAAAAAGTTTGCTGAAGGAATCGAGGGACAAAGTTGCAATAATCCTAGCAGTGCTGGACTAGAAGTTCTTCAAAAACGCCTTGCCTTCACAGCGATCACACTTTTTCATGTCCTACTTTCTGCAGTAATAAAATTATAGGGTGGTGACAGGATTCTTACAAAAAAGTTATGTTACGGAAGAACCCAATTATATAATTGTATTGTGTGATATAAATTGTTTAACAACAGTGAAGAATTTTTGAAGTCTTTTAGTAACTCAGCAGCGCACCATTTGCTCGTGAAGACAAGGGTTGTCTTTAAAAACATTTCAAAAAGCGTAACGGTCATGTTAGGACCTTTTGGCAGGATTTTGTTCGGCACCACACCTTGATCTGTTTTCTTCTAACATGTCACTTACTGAGCGTGGAAAATTTAGTATTGTTATATACTGCCAAAATATTCGTGAAAAAAGAATGTAAAGTGGTCCCACCGCAAATCGTCTCGTGAACCAACTATACAGGAAAAAACATTAGAAACTGGGCTGCACAATAACTTACTATTTACGTATTGGAAAAAAACAATTTTTACAGAATAACTTGGTAAACTGCGCCTTCATCACGCTGCTTTCTTCTGTTTTTGGTAATCCTTAAATATCTACTATTCTACTGCCATATATTAAGTTCCGTTCATACTCAGTATGCGTTGGCGAAAAAATTGTTCTGTCCAGTTACCACCTTTATCCCAGTTTGTATCGAAGGGAACGGTAGTAATTGATAGTAAATTCTCCAACTTCAGAAACTTCTACTTTATTACGTGTCATCAATGCTTTTAGAGCTCGTGACACTCGAAGGTAATTGTATATAGTCAGATCACAGTTCGCTTATGTACAAAATGCAGGGTTTTTGGGACGAAAATGTGTTAGCTGTAAACGGATATTTCCGTTTAAAAATATTCATGGTTCTTCATAGCCCTATATTGAAAAAAAAAATGTTTCCGGTTTGTTTCAATTTAAAAAGGGTACGAACTCTTTTCAGTACCGGTCCCCCTAGCGGCCGCCACGGCGAACTAAAAATAGCAGCAAGGCCAGCCCCCAAGAAAGTTTTGCTTTAGGAGAACTCGTGCAGCAATTATCCTGGTCCTGCAGACACCCGCACTGACCCGTCACCGGTACCTTTAACGTGAATGTCTCAGAAGCAGGCGCCCCTTCCCGTAACTCATCGGCACTGTTTGTGGCACCCCTTCTATTTGTATTTTTTAATTTTCGATACTCCCTCACTGGCAGCCATGTGCTCCAAGCGTGGGCAGCCTTACATTAAAAAGCCATTTTTGTGTGCACGTACGAACTGACCAAGAGGTGTCGAAAGAAAACTAATAAAAACCTGCAGCGCTAGACATTATACCCGCTTCCTACGCACAAAACTGAGAGGCGCCCATTTGTTTATTTGGCCCAAAGCTCCTGCCAAGTTGGCGGACTGGTAGACCACGCATGTGAAAATCGCTACTAGAAAAAGGTCAATTTTTGATAAATCAGAGGTAGCATATACTTCTCCAAAATAGATGCAGACAAAGGTTTCATCATTGTTACGTTTTGTTGCTCAGACACAACGCTAACTGTTATACGTCTGTTATTACTGCTGAGAACAAATTTCATTCCCTTGATTCAACGTTCACATTTTACGCACTGCCAAACATTCACATTCTTTTTAATGGCTGTGTGACCACGGTTCCTTCTGCCACACTCATCATGTATATATATGTTTTTTTCTAGTAAATACATTCAAGTGAACGTACAGGTTCAGCGCAGGGTGCGAGATTTACTTGAACTCAATCAACTATTGATCACAAAATAATAAATACATGCTGAGGGTTTCATTCGCTCTGTGAAATACCACTTAGGTAGCCTATGTTATGACTGGGCTGCGGACCCGCCTAAACCAAGCATGGACCCGGTGCACCCAAGCAAGAACGTCGGGGCCAATTAGCGCGTTAGACGGTATCTGCTCGCGGAGCGTGTCATCCACATTGATTACAGTGGTTCATCCATTCTGCGTGAACCGTGCCCGTTCACCTCTGAGTGATTTCTGAGGAACCTAGCAGGCGAGGGCGGGCACGCGAATCCCTGAGGCATCCCTATACAGGTCATTCTGATGAAAAAGCAGACACAACTTCGGAAGCGCAGGCATGTAATCTGTAATCCGCGAGCCTCGTGAGGCAAGCCCCCAAGCGCGCGTTGGTCTTAGAAAAATAGGTCTTGTCACAGCGGCGGCACCATCGTCTCCTTCGCCTCGTAGCCGCATAGACAAGAAACGACAGCGGCTTCGCTAGATGGCGTTGCAGATGTGCATGAGGTTCTGGGTCTGTGATTGGACCAGACATTTGTGAGTTGTATTTCCTAGGAAACTCCGACTTTGGCTTGAACAAAAAGGCGGTGTTGCGAGCCGCCGACTGTTGCTTCTGTTGCTGTTGCTGGCACAGCATCCAAACGTGTACTGGTCATGTAAATACGTGCATGAAGTTTTTCTCCTTCATCAGAAAACCTCGATTTCTTGATAAACCTCTTCGTTCACCAGTCACGCTCTGAAGAGGAATTCCTGAATCCCAAAATGGCATAACTGGTGGCAGCGATGGGATTAGACCCCTCAAGTCACAACAGCTAGTGGCAGCGGAGGGATTGCACAACCCAACTTAAAACACTGGCTGTACACACTCATTTTTTTCACTGGAGAAAACAACTTTCCCCAGTAATACTCAGCACGACTGCGTGTTCTGTATTGCTCATTGCCACAGATGCACTGGGTAAATATTATTTTCAAAATTAGGTCTAAAGTAGCTCCTCCAAAGTCAATCCCTTTGGTAAATAGTTGTTTTACCTGATCAACTACATAAAGCATTTAAGTTGGAACATAAAAACACAATTCAGAAGCTGAACACCAGAGCCAATGTACAGCCACAATCAAAAGTTTACGGGCCAAGAAAATCGCAATTTTAGGTTATTTCTATTGCTAGAACAGCCAGCAAACTGTCGAATGCATGCGACGTGTCGCATAAGTATTGAACTAATAAAAAATACCGCCTATTCGCCCCGAGATAGAACACAGTCGGCCACTGGCGGCGGCGCGATGAACAGGTCCTAGTGTGGATGGCACTCTCGAGTCGTCTGCTCGTTCCCGTTGCGCGCGGCACAAGGCGCGTGCTGCACACGATAAAGCAACCAATATGTGTACTTGCTTGGCAGTAAGCAATGACATAGTTACCTGTGTTTGCAAATTTCCTTTTTAAACGCAATAATCAGCGGCCATTGCGGGTTAATGCACTTGTTTAATTCCACGAAGCATCTTCGCCGTGGTGAAACCTGTTATACACGTGAAACGTGTTATAAACATTGCTTCGACACATTGCACGTTTCTCATTGACGACCGCAATCGTCTGCCGTTCAGGCAACGTCAAAGGGTGCTTTTTGAAGGGGGCGTTGGGATTATTTACAGGATAAATTTTAGTACACGAAACAGGTAAGAAGCGACAAGACCTGCGCATACCCGTGCTCGCATTTGCCCCACCATTGTAAAATTGCGCTATGTCCTCATAGACAGAAGAAACAAACAAAAACAATTACACTGCACACGACCCGTGCGCTATCGCTCATACATTACCGGAAACGTAATTTATACCCGCAAGCGCTAGTGTGATTGAATTCTTTCCTTACCTTTTCGAAAGTAAAAAATATTTTTGGATAGTCGTTGCTCATATTGTGTTGCTAATTTGATTCATTATTTAGAATACGTTTCTGTGGATGCACAAGGGTATTTCGCCGAGGATTTCTGGGTGCATCATTTTTATATATCCAATTTTCAAATCCCGACAAGAATCACCTTGTCCAGAATTATGGTTCACTCAGCATACCCAAATGCCTTATATGGTCACGTCTTAACTTCTTAAGGTGGACCTAAGTTTGAAAAAAGAGAAGAATTCGGGTAATATAACGCCCGTTGTTGTCCACATGTGTGGAGGATGTGTGCATGACTAGCTGGATTTTTTTACACAATGCTTTCTTTCAATACAATTTTGAAAAGGTGGCTGAAAATGTCTGGATAATCTTGGACCAAAAGGGGGGTTAATCGGTTTTGAAAATACTGGCTTTTACTTGTTGAAGAACTGCTTTTTCACCCCTACGGAACAGGATGCCTAGCGCAATTTCAATTGCAAGTAACACTGATAACCAACGTTCGCTTTTCGGGTTACACGCATCTGTTCTCGCTGCCCTTGGAACATTGGCCGGACCACCTTTCTCCCCCTCACCCCCCCCAAAAAAATGAAATGCACAGAAAACTTTTATCATTGCCTTTTTTATAAGTAGCTACCGGGAACCCGTTGCGCTGTTTCGTAACGAGAAATAAGAAGAAACAGATTACTACATCTTCAACAGGACAACTTCATTTCCCATCTTTATGGTTCGTAAGCGACATTACGCAAGAATGCCAACACATCTCGCTGTTCTAGGCCCCTGTTAGATTTTAAAAGGAACGCAAATGGTCAACAGCGCAGCCGTAAGAGAAACTCTTTGCTGATGAGGTCCCAGGAGGTTGGTTTACACACTGTAAACCTGCTTATTACATTCAAAATGTAGCTAAACTTGAGATGTTGATTATAGTTCGCGCGTTACCAATTTAAATCACAAGTTGACGTGCAATGAAAGTCGTAAATAAGTGATCCGACACCGTTAATAATCACACCGGCATTCAGAGTCGGTAAATTGTAATTTAAGTAAAGCTGCGCGCGAAAAACCCGTAAAGAACGGTTGCATTTATATCTCTGCGCTGGTAAAAATTTAGTGATTTTGTTGCCTTCCGACCATACAAAAAATATCCTAAGCTCTTAGAAAGAATGTCGGGGCAGTTAAGTGGAGTCACCATTTAACGGCATCCCACAAATGATGATCGTTGGGTTTTTATGGCGCAATGCCGACTAAGGGCAAAGAGCGCCACAGAAAAGTTTATTTAATGAAGAGAATTGGTTACCACAAAAAGGAACGTAAAAAAAAACGTGTCAACCGAACATAGTAAAAAAATCAATTAAAGATAATGGTGATGGCTGGTGTATAGGGCCTGATTTGATTATGCGTGATAGGAAATGAGGTTTAAAAACTTAAGTCGTCTGACAAATACTCAAACACACGTTTCACAGAAACACTGGCATCGTCACCTACCAGAAACAGCGGTGGATGTAGTGGGATATGTTGTCTGTAGAGTTCTCTGAAGTTTTTGTGTCGTGTTGTGTGAAGTGCCTTGCATCTGATTAGTATGTGCACTACGGATAGGGCCTCTCCGCGCCTGCTGCACAGAGGTCTTGGAGATGCAGTGAGAAGGTGCGAGTGCGTTGCATGTGTGTGCCCTATCCGTAATCTGGCCAAGGCGACTTCAGAGTATCTATTGCGTGTGTCGGTGGTGTATGGTCCCAAGTGAGGTTTTATTACGTGTAACTTGTCTGTTTTTCACTCCAGTGTGTGTGCCATGTTTTGCGAAGTTGTCTGATGTGTGGTTTCACGTCGGTGTAGGGTAATGTGGTTATGTCTACTGTATTCAAGAGTGTAGCAGCAGCAGCTATTCGGTCCGCTGCTTCATTTCCGGCTACACCACAGTGGCCAGGGACCCAGCAAAGAACCAGTTCAAATTTACGTACATACACCCACATAATACCCTTGATGATCAGACTGACAGCGTGGTTTTTCGAAGGCATTGTTGACGACAGTGCCTGCACAACACTGAGGGAATCTGTATAGATAATGGATTGTGGGATGTGGCTTTGAAGTATATGGTTGACAACAAGAAGTACACCGTAAGCCTCTGCCGTAAAAATACTAGTATGACTATTCAGAGTTTTATTGACACTAAGGCCGGGCGCATGCGCCGCGCAGGACACCGAGGTGGAAGTTTTAGAGGCGTCCGTATACAATTCAGAACATTGGTACTTCTGCTGCAAATACAACAAGTGCTGCTGAATTGCACATGTAGTAGCTGGGTTTTTATCTACATGTGTGAAAGATGTGTCGCATGATACAGGGCGGAGATGCCATGATGCTATAAAATCTGTCAGAGAACTTTGGATTGTATCTAAAAAGGAGACAGCAAGCTCTGACGCTTCCTCTCTAACTCTATAAGAGAAGGGCGCAGAGAACGATGGTCGATTTAAAAGGAGTTCAGTCATGGACGTATCATGAAAAACTGATTTAAAAGGATGGTGAGGCATGGATGAAATTTTAAAAGCATAAAGGAGATCTCTGTATGCTCGCTGACGTTGTAGGTTCCATTTGTTGCACTCCACATAGAGGCTTTCGACCCGGCTAGTGTGGAAGGCGCCACACGCCAGGCGGAGCGCGAGATGGAGCACTGGGTCCAGCATTTCGAGTGATGTTTTACTTGATGACCCATAAACAACGCTACCAGCATCCCGCAAATGCAAGAATATGCGTCATGCTACCAGGGAAAGCGATTGAAATTGCTGTTTAAAACTGAATTCCAGAGATAAAGGCTTTCTGATTTGTTTCTATTTACGCTTTTACTGAAGGCTGAAAGTCTTAGTCTGGAAAGATCGAGCTTGCCAATACGAGCCACGGCGTAAAAGTTCATTGTCATTATTGCGGCTGTTCTGAGATTCCCGATGGTTTGCCGCTTTTTTGTCGTAGTAATAAAAACCTATTGCCGCTTTCATGCTATGCATTGAACGTTCAGGAACTGAACTACAGCATACTACTCTTGTTTGCACCTTTCGCGCGCACATACGGCGCAAAAAAGGCACGAAACGCGCCCACAGTGTGCATTTTTCCTGGCCGCTCACTGGAGCATCCACACTAGCAGCGCGACGCTGTCGCCACCTACATGTCGATCTGGCGGCTAATAGTACTCCGTGCGGCCGCGCGGCAACAATATAACTTAGAATGTCTGCTTTCGTGGTCTATAAACTTGTGTTATTGGGAGTACTTGTGGGTGTACTTTCCTGACCATACAATCAATGCCGTTCTTAGGGATGCGCGATGAATAGTCACAAAGCGAGCTAGTGAGAAGGGGGCGCCGATATCCACGAAAGCCTTCTCTCCACCTTCTCTCATTCCCGCCCCCTTCCATCAATCAAAAGAGAATTCGACCGTGCACTACTCAGTGAGGGCAGAAAGCACGCGTATATAAATAATTGAAGATTATCACGCCCACAGAGACGCATTCACCAAGAGTTTTAACGCCCAAAACAAGGGTTGAAAAGGGGACTAGACATCCCCATTATTATGGGGGCTGCTGAACGCAAAGCATTTTTATACAACCTCCCCGGGGACGTAGCTTCACTATGCAAAAACCTAACACAAATGCAATATGTGCGTTCCTACACCTTTCGGCACCTCAACCTAGTTTCAAGAACGAAAAAGTTAAGTTGAAAGGGCACCTGATCGCGAAGTTATCCACCCGGAAGTGTTGGAAGGAATGCTTGCCCGGCACCACGCGCATGATGTCAAGGGCATGGCGCGAGGTGCTGTGCGGGAGACCTTTATTCTCTTTTTTACGCTACACGTGCGGGTGTTGCAGATTATCCCACATCCTCCACTTTCAAGATATGTTACCGCTTGGACTCTGATGAAGCCGCCTCTTTGGACCGGCTCGCCGCGTCCCGGTTCCAGGTTGGCCGCCTCAGGCGAAGCGGTCGTTTAGACATGGTGTCGTGCCGCTTCTCGTCCGTGTCACCCTGGTGAAAGCTTTCGCCTCCGCTGGTGTCGTCGTTGCCTTTTCTGCGATCGTCAATTCGCTTCTGCTTCTTGGCCCTCGCTGTGGGGTACGGCAGGAGAGTCTCGGTCGATGCGGACAGCGACTTGTTGCTCGGGGTGTAGTCTGAAAACTGCCTTATACGCTATGGTCTGTGGTGCTGCCAGACTGATGTTATGTGCTGCTGCGCTATGGATGCCCCTCGCACGGAAGCATGGGTCTCTTCAATATTTTCCAGCATCGTCTCCGTATCCGCCGCGGGTGCCTGCTCCAGTGCGCTGGAGGTTCGAAATAACTCGCCGACAGGCAGCCAGGAGGCCGAAGGCTTGAGCAGTGATTCACCCCTGTTGTAGGAGAAATTGTTGTACCACGGGTCACTCGTCTCCCCGCGAGGGTGCCGCGGGCGCCTGTCATCAAGGCTGCCACGCGGATGGTGCGGGCGCTGCGCCGTTTGTGGCACGGAAGCTGCTGGGGGAGGTTGCGGAAATTTCCAGTGCTCGGGCATGGCTTTCCGCGTGGGTAGGAGGACGACGCCATAGGGAATTCAGGGCGTTGTCGATAGCCGAAACAGAATCGGGTCCGCGATGTACTCAGGAGGGCGGGGTTCTATGTCCTGCTTCGACTGTTCGTTGTAACCGTGGGTGTAGCTATAGGTCTCTCGAATCAGCTCTGAGAAGGTTTCCAAACACATGCGCTGAAGCTCTGCC
Source organism: Haemaphysalis longicornis (assembly GCA_013339765.2). Taxonomy (NCBI): domain Eukaryota; kingdom Metazoa; phylum Arthropoda; class Arachnida; order Ixodida; family Ixodidae; genus Haemaphysalis; species Haemaphysalis longicornis. Next base: position 65,178 of record JABSTR010002301.1, read on the forward strand.
CTGGTCTTCTCGTAGAGTGGGAGTGACACCAACAAATTGTTAACTGACGAGAATAAACCATGGTTGGTCATGGCTGGTTTTTCAAGTGGGTCTGTGGGTAGACCAGGTAGAATGTAGGCGTTTTTTACCCTTTCTCGGCCGTTGATCTTGAAATGAAGCCTTGCTAGCCCCGAGATGCGCCGAGTCTATCTATCTGGACCCTGTAGACTCTGCTCGGGGGAGTTCAGAACGGCATGCTTGAAGAGCCGTCGGCATTGTCGCTCCGGGATAAGTCTCGTCCGCTCCCGTGTCGATTTTGAAGACCAGGGTCTGTGACTCCACGATGGGAGAGTCTTTCTACTCGGATGAAGCCGTCGTCGCCATGAGGCCCAGGAAACCTGGCTTCGGCTCGACATTCCAAAGAGCATTTGCTGAGTGGCAGACAGTTGAGAAATTGCTCTTTTTCCCGAACTTCTGGCAGACGCAGTGTTTGGCAGGACAGATGGCCCTCCCGTGACGATCTTTGCCACACCAGACGCATGATTTCTTGAAGTCCCTCGGGTGGTGTGTGGTTGGGGGTGGCGTTGCAACTGCGTCTTTAGCGAGTCTACTCCGCCGTACTTTTAGAGCGTCGAGGATCGCGGCTTCCTTTGGCGTGCCCGATAAGAGTTCTGCCTGCTGCTGTTGGACTGCTTCATTCTGGCGAGCGATGGTTAAACCCTTAATTAGGTCGAGGCGGGGGTCAAGCTGCAGAGTTTGTGACAGGTTATGGTCTTGAGTCTCTCGACTAGTCGGTCGAAAATTAACTCTTCGCGGAGCTCCTCGTGGTTACAAGAATCTGCTACTGCGTGTATGGCTGTTGCGAAATTTTCGACTTACCATCCAGCTCGAAGCCATTAAGCACTGTGTCGAAGTTCTTCTGCTCGTCAGTGGTCCGCTTGAAGGTAATTAAAATGTCCTCTTCCTAGGTCCCCTGAGGTAGACCAGTGCATCCACCTGGCATTCTTTTGGTCGATCGCTGAGCCCTGAAGCAGCCCGGTAGCGGAGGGAACGTCTCTTCAATTCAAAAAAGATTTTCTTGCAAAATAAATTGTGCTGCAGAACATTCCAATTCGTTGATCATTACCCCAGCTTCCAGTGAAAGAAACCAATATACATTATTTGTCTTCATTCTCCCTCCGGATGGCAACCTACAGTGAAAGTGAAAGATAATTGCTACGTATAGAACGGCCATTAGGAACGCTTTCTGAGCACTGCCTAAATCGCGGTCTTTTCGGGCATGCATCTTAAAAAGTGGAATCTATATGTCGTTTTACTTTTTACGTTTCACTACTAGTTCACCCTCTCAAATTGTGGCATACATGCTTATTTATCAAACTCGCCGAGTGTCTAGTGAGATATGTACAGCCAAGCAACTGCAAGTCCCTAGAATAAGCTATGCCAGTGCGCCATCCGTATATGATTGATGTATATGTTGTACTAACGCGTTCGAACATTTGTTACCATGCTACGACACCTCTGTGCGTATGCATGTTATAATAAATAAAACTCGACTCTCAGATTCCAAGTCAGTTATCAGGCCGCAGCGAAAGGAAAACACTTGGTTTTTTCTCGCCCATTTTTGCGCACTATTTCCTTAAGTTGGAGGAGAGGGATTCATGCAACGTTATTCGCCTATGCGACCAAGAAATTCAGTAAAAAACCTGGTAGTCGTCGTGGACAATTCTTTTTCCCGATCCCACAGCACCAAAATGTACTCATCCTGCTCCTTTCAGTATTAATGTAGAAAGCGCACAGATTGGGCATTGAAGCAGAGTTTCGCCGCAAGGATAAGCTGTACGAACAACCGTCCGCTTTCACTGCAGCGCATCGAAAAGATAATGGGGTTTTTAAGCTGCCAACATTTTTTTTAAACTATGCCATATCACGTCTGAGCTGGTCTCTGTCTTTGCGTGAATTTCCGTCAATTACATAATACCACTAAACACCAAGCTGCTGTTTGCGTTTTCAGTGGTTAGTGCAGCCTGCGGCAATTGCCTACACCAGAAAGTAACGAAACGACCAAATGTACTTCGGCGCAACATATATTTCCTACGATTCCCTCTCGTTGTATTGAATCATTGTGCACCTATAAAATCTATAGCGAGTAAATCGAAGGTTACATGTATTTGAAAGTTAGAAAATGTATTTTTAGAAAGTTACCAACTCATATCAAAGGCTTCGCTGATCCGTCAGGTACCCAATTTTTCGCTTCGGCGTCTAATCCTCTAGCTCAAATAACTTCAGCAGGCAGTCTTTCGATATTTCTTCCGGCAGAATCACGCGGAGCACAAAATCACAAGTTTCCAGTGAAGGTTGGCACCAATTTCTCTGAGGTGCTATTGAGTTCCCGTCTCACATGATACGTTGTCAGTGCCGCCTGAAATAGCCATTACCTTCATCTGCCTCAGACAACCCACTGTACAGCGCGCTGGTTACAGACTGTGCTCTCACATACAAAACTCGGTACTAATTCCAACGTAGACTGAAACGATGTTCGAAAAAATGAGTGTTATAGAAAACAAGACGGGGAAAGTGCTTCAAACTTTGTGCTTAGTTTTTGCCTTTGCGTTTGTTTTTCTTGAGCTCGAGATTTTTCCCTAAATGTGCGCCATTGTTTCCAATATACGATTTACAAATCTTAATTGCGTTTTTTTTCTTCGGTGCAGAGGGCTGTCGTTTCCTGCCTTCGAGATTGAGAACGTGTCTTGTCCCGTTGAGAGAGCAAGAATTTCTTTTCAATAAACAATGGAAGCAGAATAGGACAACCATATTCCCCGACATGAGTGCACACTTCAAAATACCCAAATGGTACGCAGTACCACTTCGTCGAAGAATGCGCGTTAACACAGCCATGCTGAAAATCACGACAAAGCCTAACAGCTGTGAAAGAATGCCTGCAAACGGAACTTCGGCTGAAATGTTAACGCAATTATTTCCTGCACAAACGCGCTAAAACATTTTGACACCCTAAATTGTCGTGGTCGATTATTATTTTCGAATTAATTTTTTTCCAAACAAGTGAACTTTCCAGACACGATGCCTCTGCAAAACAGCAGTCGTGACACAGCAATTTAGACAAAACAAATATTAGAAGCTGTTTTGTTAAATAAGATGATTGCGCTAAAAAGGGTTACACGGACGGAGTGAGGACAGACACACACGGCGCACACTGAGACACTGTGTGTCTGTCCTCACTCCGTGTGTGTACATCTTATTAGCGCAATCCTTTTATTTATAATGAAGTACCAACGTGCCCAGGGCGCTACCCTTAATAAGAAACTGTAAACAGCAGAGGCCTGAGTTAACACCACATCGCCCGTTATAAAAAAATCTATAAAAAACAACAATCTCCAGTCTAATTAGTGTGTTAGTCTAAATATGATACCTAAGATATGCCCACAACCTTCAGCATTAAGAATTATTAATATTTTTATTATTTAGCATTACTGCTAGCCCCAACGTGGGGCCATAGGAGAGTGGGTGTACATGGTACAAGAACAAAATCAACAGTACAATACCGAAGTCAGAACACAGAACAATGCACTTCAAACAAGATGAAGAAGATTTCACATGCAAAGCAAAAAAAAAAAAAGCAAGCATGGCTAGGCAGATATCAATTTTTCAAATTCCTCAATACTGGTTGATTCAATAATTTTACTGTCGAGCTCATTCCATTCTTTGACAGTGCGCGGAAGAAAGGAATACTTGAAAACATTATTTTTGGGCTGGAAAGGAACGACAGTGCGTTTGTGACGTTGTCTGGTAGAATAACCGGTAGAGAAGATTAAGTATTCACTGTGGTGCTATTTATCCGACCATAACTATTTAAAGAAGAACAACAAACGGGCAATCTCTATTCCTTTCTGATGTTCGTTTCAATCCGGCTTTGGCAACCAATTCAGAGACTGACGTTGGGCCGTATTATTGAAAATAAATCTGACAGCCTTGTTTGGATTCTATCTAGTTTATGGATATTGACATTGGTGTAAGGATCCCAAATAATGTTTCCATAATCAAGAATGGGTTGGATAAGAGATTTGTATGCTAAAGTTTAGTGTCACATGACGAATATCGACGAGAACGTCTCAAAAAATGTAATTTCATCATTGCATTATTAGCTATGTAGTTGATATGTCGATCCCAGTGGAGGTTGCTACATATATGCAAGCCGAGATATTTGTACTCAGTTACTCGATTTAGGATATTTCATCAGCTGTGTAATTATAAACAAGGGGACACTTCTTATTTGTTATCGACATGGCCACACTTTTCTGATAGTTGACACACATTTGCCAAGAATACACCACTTCATGAGTTTCTCAATTTCTGTGTTAAGCTTACTTGGTCTTCGACTGTGTGAATAAGTGAATACAGCTGCACAATCATCATGCAGTATAACGTATTTTAACACCTGCAGATTATCAACAATTACATTAATGAACCACTAAAAAACAACACGGGCCGAGCACAGGAGCCCTGGGGAACCCCTGAGCCAACAGGTAACATGTTTGAGGGAGTGTCCTTTAAAACAACGTATTGCTGCCGGGATGTTAGATACGATTTAATCCAGCTACACAGTTTCCGGTTTTTCAATATAGTGTTCAGTTTAAGGAGCAATTTAGAATGGGAAATCTTGTCAAATGCTTTAGGCAAAATCTAAAAAAATTAACGTCTATCTGTTTTTCTCTCATTAATAGCTGCGGCGAAGTCATGTGTCATTTCACCAGTTGAGTTACAGTAGAAAACCGTGCCGGAACTCCATGTTGCATTGGTGTTAATATTGAGTAATTTTCCAAGAAAGCCGTAATATGCTTATGAATAAGATGTTCGAGGATTTTACAACACGTACATGTTAAAGCTATAGGACGATAGTTAGGAAATAAGCTGCTTATCGCCATTTTAAACAATGGTTTTATCTTGGAAATTCTCCAGTCATCAGGCAAGGTACCCGTCGAAGGGATGTACTCTAAATAATTAACAAAAATTTAGATGACCAATCAGCGTATCGTTTAAGGAATAGCATTGGGTATATTATCTGGTCCATCTGATTTTTCACATCTAAATTAAGCAAGAGGTTAAAATATCCCTTTCTGTTATTTCCATATCTTCAATCGGAGGCAATGTCCTGGAAATTGTCAAATAAGGGTATGCTACCATCATCTTTTGAAAAATAGTTTCAAAGTGGGTGTTGAGGCCTCAGAAATCTTAGCAGCATCGGATGTAAAATCATTGCCTACGTTTAAATGTATTGTACTTGCGGTCTTGGTGTGATGGTCCTCCAAAACTTAGCTGGTGCCTCCTTTACCAGAGTGCTTAAACGCACTGTATAGATAGTTAAAAGTTCCTTCTTCATCTTTTTCTTAAGTTCACGAGAGAAGCATTGCCACTTCAGCGATACGTTTTTGACTACTGTTCTTTTTAATTGTTTCCTAGACGGTTTAATTTTTCTTTTAATGTGAATGCTATCACGTGTATCCAAGGATTCTTAGAATTGATTTTTCGGTACTTGACAGGTACAAGAGCTGAATGCAGGCATGAATTGTGTTTTTGAAATTTCAGCCAAACTGAATTGACGTCATACACTTCAGTGACCATACTACTGCTAAGTCGTCGTAGGCTATTTCGAGTCTGTCTAATATCGATGTATCATCCGCAGCGAGAAGTCAGGAAATGAGATACTTAACCATAGCTTCTGCAGAGTAACGAAGAGAAACTCTATTAAAACACCTTTATGGTCGGAAATTCCCTCAACATATTTCACATTTAGATCACCACGAATACTTGAACTAACAAAACAAGGTCACGCACAGATTTACTAGTTCCGTGAACACGTGTGTAGTCTTTAACTAGTTTGGGTTAAGCCAAATTGAAATGCAATATCAATTAAAATTCGTTATTCTTTGCGGTCGGCTTCTGTCAGCCGAAAGAGTGTTCAATTAATGCCAGGAAGGTTAAAATCACCACACAAATAAATTTAGTGTTATCAGGTTGTATTGAATCAATGTACTTTCTAAGATTCTCTAGTACTTCTAAATTAGCTCGTGGGTGGTCGGTATACAACGCCAACAATCATATATTGGCCTCATGAAACAGCTTACAAAAAGTTGCTTCAACTTCTGCGGCATCAGACATTCTAGCCACGTTCAAATTTTTCTGAAAAGAAGGGCAACTCCCCCACCACGAGAGTTGCGATCACGACGATAAACATGAAAATTTGGGGGAGTGAATTCGTTATCATAAACACCACTGTGAAGCCAGGTTTCAGTAAGCGCGATAACATCGGGCTCGTGAATTGCCACCAAGTGTTCAAGATCAAGACCCTTATTCACGATACTTCGACAGTTTACATTAAGCAGCTTTAAGGAATTGCAACCAGTTGTTCGTCATGTTTGGTGGCGTTTAGGAAAACGAACAATAGAACCGCTGGTATCGTCCCACATGTAAAGAACATCGTTAATGGACACTTTGTCGAAGATCAGCTTCACTTTCTGTTTATTTTTCCTATTTTCTGCGGTGCAGTCCCATAATTTTGATCTAATTTCCCGGACTTTCTGAGAAAAGTCTTCTGTGATATAGTAATCTGACCCCTTAAGTTTAGCGCAGTTTTTTAGAATTGCAAGCTTTTCACGGAAGTCAAGTAATTTCACGATGACAGGCCGCGTCTTATCAGGCCGTTTACTGCCAAGTCTGTGGCATCTTTCTATTCCTGATACAGTAAGCTCGAGCCGGTCATGAAAAAAAGTTTGGGTTACACACTCCCGTAATGAAGCAGGAGTTTCGCCAGTGGGTTCCTCAAGACCATGAATAATAATTTGTGTTGCGACGACTGCGATTTTCTAGATCATCAATTTTGCTTACCATAGAAACAACACTTTTTTGCAGAGTAGCAAACTTCAGATTCAACGGCTTCCAGTTTGCCTTGCGTCAAGGATAAGTTGGCAAGAGCCGATCCTCCAGCGAATCAAGCCTACCCTTACATTCGGTCAGTGTGTCAGATAATGTATTCTGCGCAGCACTGAAGTCGTTCATGCGCTTGATAATTTCTTCTGGCCTGTAAAACATTGAGTATCAGGTCGCGATCACTTAAATCTGAGAGCGATGGCTTTGAACTCGGATACGCCTTCATCGTACCAGAATCAGGACCCGGATGTTGCTCGACATCCCACATTGTACAATCAAGTCAACAAAAACGCACAAAATGGAATAACATCATTTAGCACATGGGGGCAAGGCAGCAGCACTAAGCAAACATCATTACTACGAACACACTTAGCTTGGCAGATAACTAACCTGCACAAGAAAGAAGACGTGCTTGTCAGCATTGCTGTCGACGTGCTGCCACATTGCCCACTGAAAGTGCCAGAGGGACGTGCGGCCGGTATAAGTAGCTGTCAAGTCGTGACGGTCACTCCGAAGGAGACGCTCGTAGTCGGGTAGCTTCACGCGTTCGTACGAGGCAATCGGCTCGATGAAATACGCAGATTGTCGAATAACCGGGATAATGCGTCCATTTTCTTCTCGAGCTACGGCAGCTGGCGAATCCAAGCGGGCGGAAGCATTTTTCCAAGGCAAGCGCATGCTCACCAAAGGCGACACTCAAAATCTGCACAAGAAAGAAGACGTGCTTGTTCAGCATTGCTGTCGACGTGCTGCCACATTGCCACAATAACAGCGTAATCATCAAAATTGTCTTTGAACATGCATACACGCATACGCCGAAGCTCGTATAGGTTGTAATGCTCCTTAAACAACGCCAAACAACGGGCTGGCCACCTTCTCAAAGGCCATTTATAAATCATGCTGCCTAATCAAACAATACGTTGCAAAGCACCTGCCAAACACCTAGTGCACCAAGGTGACCTACAAAGAAGCCAACTAAAATATTCCTGCGCGTCTAAATTGGTCCACCAAACTTGTCAGAACAAAGCTCTTGTAGCTGCCACTTTTGCAAAAGCTGCCGTCTTCTTTTTAAGCCCTGTTCCTGAAGTCAAGATAGCATTTGTTTGACAATAAATTTATTCCGTAACTGAGCTTGCTCAAAGACTGTGTAAAAGAGGAAGAGTTTCTTGTGCCACGTACACGGTATGCAACGAACTTGTCAATATGAGAGCTGTATCCTTGACAACAAACCAGCAGATATTAGTAATAAATTGTTGCTTACAGTGACACAACAATTCTGCGAATCCAGAAACACAACCTGAAAGGACGGCATATTTTTAAGACAATGTTAAGCAAGCACGCGAACGAAAACTACCGGGAAAGATATTTGAAACACAAAGTATGTTCCCTAGAACCATCGGAGTTATTGTTTTAGTGGTTACTTTAAATTGTGCGGTATTGCCGCACACGTGTACATGCAGCAATTGTGCTTGTGAGAACAGACACCCATTCTGCTCGTTTCATTGGTAGGCATACAGCTGTGTATGAACAATCACGCTGCTGCGCACATCTGTCGTCCCTTTGTTGGTCGCGGTGCTCTTTTCTTTCATTTCGTACCCTATTCCGCAGCCACTTGAAAAAAAGACTTGTTGATCTACGACGGTTTCTTTTACTTCAAAGTCATCTTGTTTGATGTGTTCTTTTCTATTTTTTCCAGTATGTGGGTGTTTTAGGTTGTCCTCCTCTGCTCTTCTTTGATATGTTTCTGTATTTGTTTTGAAAATGTCAGCCTTCGAATTGACCTTTTCTTGTTTGTTATACCCTTTATGGAGACAGGTCGCTTCCCTACCCAACACCCCTACCCTGTTATCAGAAATCCTGAAATGCTCATACACGCTTGTCTTCCTTTCAACAACTGCCTTTTTCTTATTCCTCCTTCGACAAAAAGTTCGTTCTGGGACCTGGTTCAACAAACATTCCGGTCACAATTTCATCCTGCCTCACCAGCCTATACCTTCCCGCCCCATCTACAGTTGGATGTAAATGTTATGTTTTGCTTGGCAGGAGGGACTGTTGTTGTGCACACCCAGGATAACCTTATGGTGAAGTATTGGCACCGGAATTATGAAGCCTTCTGGTAGCTTATTACTTTTTGACGATTCTCTGTGTTGTGTGTGTATACGCATGCACTCACCCAAACACCCATTAACACTCTACCACATACATACTCTACCTTACACGGGCACAGATGGTTTGCTCGTTACACCAAAGACGAAACGACGGTTACCCCGCTAACCATGGTCACACAAAGTGAGCTTGGCCACCTCCGTTCGGTCACGCTAACCACAGTTTCCGCAGCCGCAGTGTACAAAATCGCCCATGTCAGTCAGGACGCAAGTGGTGGCACG